>UCOH01000282.1:0-16929 GCA_900474275.1 Synergus japonicus
ATATATATATAATATTTAGTTGCAATTAGTAAAGGGAAAACAGGGTGTTGATTTATTGATACATACATATTTATATGGTCCTGATGATTCACATCTATTCAGAGCCAATGCCATTTCCCGGAAAGTCACGAACTTTAGCGAGTCGAACTTGATTTGATTCATTGATTAGTTAGCTACTACACTATATATATGATAATACGATTGTCTTGAAGAAAAACGTTATCTATCTTATGATCACGACACGAACCTTTTAACAATTTAAGTACGTAAATCGAGCAGAGTTTATGAACTCATAGATAAAATAAAATTTTATTTATTTACTGTTATTAAAAATCGAATTATAGACGAACTTCATCACTGATTTTCAATGATTTTCCAGCGCTTTCACAAGATTTAAAAAATTATAAAATATCATAAAGGATTTTAAGAGATTTCAAGAAATTGCAAGTCAATGTAGTGAATTTAAAAGAATTTTAGGAGATTTTAAATGGTTTTATAGGAAGTTTAAAGCGATTTCGAGATTTTAAGTGATTTAAACATTTTTTAAAGAATTCCGAAAAAAAGATCATAATACTTTCAGAACTTTCAATTATTTAAAAATATTTGTAAACATTGTAAGGGATTTTTAATAAAGTTAAAAAATGTCAAAGGATTTAAAAATAATATGAAAAAATTAAAGAAATTTCAGTTTTTGGACATGCCAAATCTAAAGTTATCCAATCAATTCAAAGAAATTGAAACTCAAAAAAATGTAAATTTAAATTTAAATTTAAATTTAAATATAAAATTGAAAATGAAAAAAAGTTGAAAATCTGAAAAAACCCAGAGAAATAGAAAAATTCAAAGAAATTGAAACCCAAAAAAATTGGAATTGAAATTGAAAAAATATAATTGCCGCAATTCCTGCACTAGTGAGAGTCTGTGAAAAGTCACTGATTTCCATAGTAGATTTTGCACTGATTCAAGTTTATTCAATTCTATGCAAATTTCAATGTTGTATAATGGTAATTTTTGATTAAATATATGTATATATGCCTAAAACGTTGAAACGCTTTTTCGTATAAAAAAAAAGTTCCTTTTTCTAGAAATGATTTACGTGTTATACGATCTATTGATACCCTCCTGCTCTTTACGTCCTTGGTTCCTCCAAATCGAGGCGGCCAGCAGCTCATGCGTGTCAAGGAAGTTGTCGCCAAAAATCCCTTAAAGTTCAATGTTTACTTAAAACGCGATCCCCCCATCTACAGCAGTCCATCAATCGATGTTCCACTGACCTGAATATTTTAATGCTTTCATTATTTCTTGAAGGGTAGAAGAAGCATGCAGGAAGTTAAATTATTTTGCTGTAAATAAAGTATTTATGTCCCCCTTTCAAGGAGCAATAATTATATCGTTTGATCAAGTATATATACACATTAAAATAGTTTAAGTATTGCATTAAAATAATTTATCACTTCTTGAAAAAATTTACTTTTACCTCTCACTAAAAAATTCATTCCTAAATTAATCGGATACTTAGCTTGACTTTTTTATGAGGAGAGGGAAAATGTTATTAATTGCCAATGGACACGCTATCTATTTTTAAAAGATGAAATCTTTATTCCATAAATAATAATAATAATAATAATAATAATAATAATAATACATATAATGTATAATAATGTCGCAGAAGTTACGTATTATTTATAAGCGGATTTTCATCAGAAAGAGGCCTTATACAATCAAAGGATTAAATATGACGCATTTAACTTGACAAACAAATCAAATTTACGTCAAAAGACATAATTTATATTAAAGCTTTTGCACTCGTTACTCTGGAGCAACTCATTTCATTTCCATTGCTTACTTTGTTGAGATTTAATCACTGAATCAATGTTTCCTCAACTTATTTCAGGGAAATTTTTAAGCAATGTCTGTTTAACGATTCTGAGAACTGCATTTATCTACAAAACATATTTTCTCATTTGCGATTACAGTTCAAGTAATACTATTATATAATAGTAATACCATTTTTTACGAAGAAATAAAAAAAAAAACTAAAGAAATCCAAAAAGTTCAAAGAATTAAACTAAATCGAAACTAAAAAAAATTTTAAATTGTAATTGAAAATGACAAAAAAATTGAAAAATATTGAAATTGAAAAAAAACATTTCCTCATTTATGATTACAGTTTAAGTAGTATAATTAGCTAAACTGCTAAATCATGTGTATATTTGAAAATTGGAAACACTATATATTTATGTATTAATACATATATGACACTGAAATTTAATATATTTTTACAGGATATATACAATGCACGTCTTATTTAATGTATAATACTTTCTTTTATATGAATTGTATGTATTATGAACCACTAATGCACTTTTTATTTTTTACCAGGATATATATATATACTTATATTACTTATATCATGCATGATTTATTTACAGTGTCTAATTATTAATTAATCACTATTATTTCTCTTTTATCTTATATTCTAGTAGTTGTTGAATGTTGATAGTTTTGCTTAATTTGAAATTGATTGCCTTCAAAGTAGTTTTTTTATTTTTTACACGATGCTCACTTACGCCGTATGTCGCAAGCGCATTTCTAAGCCCAATCACGCATGCACGCCTGCATAGGTCATGCTCTAATACCTCGATGGTGAGTACTGAATTTTATTTTATTCACTCCACTTTCTCCATTGAAAATAGCTTTCAATTATGTAATTATGATGTAAACACTGAAAAAGACCATTCAACACTAATAATGACTTATAATGGCAGTGCCGGCCTTAGCCTATATATATATATATATATATATATATATATATATTTGGCACAACAACCCACGGGAAAAATCTTTTATAGCAACCGTTTCGAAATAAGAAAATATCAATATTGTTTAGATATATTTGGATTTAGAGCGAAAATATACAGTGCTTTTTGTTGATTTCAGATGATTTCAAGGAATTTTGACATAATTTTACAGTTTTCAAGCCACTTAAAAATTTAAAGAAATGTCAAACATTTTTTTTTTTTTAATTGAAATACATACTTCAAAGGAATTACGAAGAAATAAACAAAAAGTCCCAAGAAATCCAAAAAATTCAAAGAAATTGAAACTCAAAAAGATTGAAATTGAAATTGAAATTGAAAAAAAATTTAAAGAGATTCAAAAGATTTTAGAGAATTTTAACAACGTGCACTTCATTTAAAACGTAAAAACATTTGGATTAATTCTATGTAAAAATAATATTAATATGAAATGTAGTCGTAGTATTAATATAAAACGGGTGGTGTTAACTCCTCCCTCCCCACACACTCACAAAAAAAGCCGGTACTGATCAATAGCTTTCTGAAAAATCATTATTGAGCATTCGAAGATCGTCGAAAGTGTTCAATGGCGAATTTTTGCAAAACTATCTAAAGGAAATAATTAGTGTTCAATAGGTTTTAAATTTCTCTATTTATAATCAATTATCTGAGAGTAATTGTATGTTTCTTATTGTGAATTTAATAACCACACGTACACGTATCTATATTGTCTCTATATAATTAGCAAAATGTTTTTTCAGTTAATAATTTACGATAGGCAATTAAGGCCATGTAAGACTTACCCCATCCCTACTAAGTAGGGATGGGCAATTTTGAATCGATCTTTTGAATCGATTCTTTACCCTCAGAATCGAAGAACCGATTCTCGCGTTGTTCGTTCGTCCCATGTGGACGCGCAAAACGCAAAACGTATAAGTAAATATAAACTTTTTAAGAAATTTTTACATCAATTTTAAAAGATCGATTCCTTTGATTCCGATATTTTTCTGAATGGGTCTTTTTGATTTCGATCCTGGATCGATTCAAGAATCGATCTTTTCGAAAGAATCGCCCATCCCTACCTTACTTTACCGACACTTGTTTTTTTGCAACGCTATGTCTACATTTATTGTGATATCAAATTGAACATTTCTAAAATTAAAGAAAATATGCTAAGGTATGTTTACCTAGTCTTAAATTTTTGTAAAAATAAATTGACATTTATAAAAAAAAATTTGTTTCAAAAAAATTTTTTTTCATAAATGTCAATATATAGGACCAGATAAACGTGTACCTTAATGCTTTAGCTTCAGTTTTAGAAATTTTCAATTTGATATCTTGATACATATAGATGTAGCGTTGCAAAGAACATAATGTCGGTAAGGTAGAAATCGGTTAAGTCTTACATGGCCTTAAGAGTTTTTTTTCATGTGAGAGACAAAGAATTTCCACGGAGAAACTATTTAATTATTGCAACGTTTAATCCAATTGCATGTAGCCTAATTATAATAACTATATACTTTTGCATGTTTTATTTGCATTAATGATTTATTAATGATTTATTTGCATTACCATTTTAAAAGAAGTAAATTTATGTTAAATACAGTTTTTTATTTTTATTCATATTTTTTGTCATTCAACTTTCACAGCATATCATAATTTTCTGGACTGAATCCATTTAAAATCAGGCAAGTTCTACACTCGAAGTTATACATAATCTCTCGGGGACAAAATATGTTTTTTATTAGAGTAATAAATTAGGCTTTTTATTAGAGTAATAAATTACCGATATTTTTTTCTCTGACACGCTAAATCTAAATTTAATAAGATATTAAATTGAAAATTTCTAAAATCGCAGCTTAAGCATTAAGGTACGTTTATCTGTTCCTAAATATTGACATTTATAAAAAAAATTAAGACCAGATAAACATACCTTAGCGTATTTTCTTTAATTTTAGAAATGTTCAATTTGATATCTCAATAAATGTAGACGTAGCGTTGCAGATAAAAAAATGTCGGTAAGGTAGGGAACGGGTAAGTCTTACATGACCTTAAAAGCATGTATTACTTATCCGATCCCTACCTTACCGACATTTTTTCTACGTAACGTTACTTCTAATCCTAAAGTTATTGAAATATCAAATTAAAAATTTCTTATATTTGGAAATTTTTTTTATAAATGTAAATATTTAGGAGCAAATAACGTATTTTTATACTTTAGCTTTATAATTACAGAAATTTTCAATTTTATACATATCTGAATAAATTTAGAAGTAACATTGCAGAGAAACAAATGAAGGTAAGGTAGGGGTCGCATAAGTCTTACATGGCCTTAAAGTTTTATAACTATAGTGAAAACTTCGGATTGAAATTCAATCCGAATCATTCCGGCATTTATATCCGAACCAAAAACTTTCATTACAATCTAATCCGCAGGAAATTTTCAATCCGAATTAATTCGAAACCTATTAAAAAGCAATCCGACCCTTTAATCAGAAGGAATTCGAATGGATCCGTCTATCCGAATTAATCAGAATTATTCATAACTTTCAATCCGATTAAATCTGGTCAATCCGAATAAATCTGAATTATTCCAGTCAATCAGGACTTTCAATCCGAATGAATCGGAATTAATATGAGCTTTCAATCCGCATAAATCCGCCTATCCGAATTAGTCTGAATTATTCTGAAAAAATCGGATTCATTCGGATTGTAAGTTCGGATTAATTCCGATTAAATCGGATTGACGGCTTCATTCGGATTAAAGGGCCGGATTGATTTTGAATGAGCTTCGGATTAATTCGGATTGTAAACTACCTTCGGTCTAGATCGGATTGAAACTGTTTCGTTCGTATAAAAATTCCGGAATGTTTCCGTAGGAAAATTGAAAATTAAACAAGAAAATGAAGTTGAAAAAAAAAATTGAAAATCCAAAAAAATTCAAAGAATTTGAATCTCAAAAGAATTTAAATTAAAATTGAAAATAAATTAAAAATCCAAAAAATTCAAAGAAATTTAAACCAAAAAAAAAATTTCAATTGCAATTAAAATTGAAACAAAATTGGAAATCCAAAAAAATGCAAAGAAATTGAAATTGAAAAAAAAGGAAAAAATTGAAATTCGAAAAAAGTCCAAAAAATTGAAAGTAATTGAAATTGAAAAAATTGAAAATCCAAAGAAATCCGAAAAATTCAAAGAAATGGAGCCTCAAAAAATTGAAGTTGATTTTGAATGGGCTTCGAAAATTTCTGATTGATTTGGAATGAATTTCAATCCGAAGCTTTTGCTAGGAAAGCGTACACTTCGAGGCTCTTCGGAAAAATTGAAAAATAAACCCTAAAGAACTAGACTCTAAAGAACTGCCAAAAAAATCGATTTTTTGAGAATCCTAGATGATATTGGTAAACTTAACGACTACAAAGTTTCCTCAATGAGGAGGCAGAAAACGTTAAAAAAAAAAGGAGTTCGTACAGTTAAAAAAGTTTGCCTGATTTGAAATAGATTTCGTCATCAAAAAAAAAAAAAAAAAAAAAAAGTACCTTGCATAAAAAAGAAAAGAAGAATAAATTCCACTTATGACAAAATTAATTAATTCCGCAGGAAAAGGCAGAGCAAGGAGGGTGCATGCTGAGAAATTCGACACCTCGGAGCCGGTGCGAGAGCCGTCGGGAGGTCCTTATGGTAGCTGACGGTTGGGCAAGTGCCGTGCCAAACGAGATCCAGGGGCTGAAGGGCTGGCCGCGTCGCTGGAGCCAGTCGACGAACACATATATTTAGAAGAATGGCCGACAGGAACCGGAACTTCCTTCGAGACAATCCTAGCGACGCGGTGAAGCACCTCAAGAGTCATAATCACAACAACAACAATGATTCCGGCATCACTAGTCCAACACGAAAAGAGGGTCTCTACGCAAAGAAAGACGCTAGCAACTATCAACGCCTCGTGAGCTACCAAAAGGACGACTTTCCCCCGAAAAAGGATCCAGATTTGTCCAATTCAACATGCAAGGACCCAAAATTCAAGGACAAGAGGAGAGGACCAGCCCCCATCGTTGGTTGGCACAATGGAAGCCCCACGGTTTTCCCCAGTACTCCAGTCAGCTCTCCCGAGCAAGAAGCCCTCCTAACATTTGAAAGTGTTAGCAGTAAGAAGTCGAATGTGTCCAGAGTCGATGGGAGCGGAATTGATGAGGCTAGAAGAGATGAGAGGAAACGAGATGATAGAAAAATAGAGTCCAATGGTACCAGAGCAAGATCTAATGAGACCAGAAGCTCCTCGAGGAGTTCTGGTATTGGACAAGATTCAAACAATACAGAGAATCTCAGTAGCATCGCTGATGAAAGGTTGATGCTGACCACCCCACCCTTCACCACCGACAGGAGCGTGGAGTCCTTAACTCCAGATGGAGAAGCCCAGCTGACGACCAACGAGGACTTCAGCATTGGAGACGAATTTCAAAATAAAATACAGCTTCTAAGTCCTGGAACAGACTGTACTGAGGATAGAATCCCAGCAACTCCCACCGACCACTACCTTACCTCGCCTAATCTCACTGTTGGTCCAAGTCCCACCGACAGGAGTGAACATGATCCCGAGCCGAAAAAGTCACCGGAGAAGACTCAGGGGATCCTCGTGTACAGAAAATATTCGGATCCGATTTTTATCTCAAATCCAGATCTGGGGAGAAGAGATTCGATAGACGGATCGGAGAGTGTCCTGGAGATTTATGATGATGGAGAGGGACTGGACTCTCTGAGTGAGGAGATCAAGAAGCCAAAGATTCCTGATGGAGGTTGGGGATGGGTGGTGGTCATGGCATCACTGTTGATTTCCATGGTAGCTGATGGGGTTTCTTTCAGCTTCGGGCTTTTGTACAGCAAATTCCTGGAGGAGTTTGAGGCTTCTAAAGCTAAAACTGCCTGGATTGGGTCTCTTTTCATGGCGGTCCCTCTACTCTCTGGGCCAGTTATGTCGGCTTTGGTAGATCGCTATGGATGCAGGAATATGACGATTGCTGGGGGACTGATCTCTGGGCTTGGATTTGTCCTTAGCAGTTTCAGTCACAGCATCGAGGTAATGTACCTGACTTTTGGCGTCCTTGCGGGGCTGGGTTTGGGTCTGTGCTACGTCACTGCGGTTGTGAGCATCGCTTATTGGTTTGATAAGAAAAGAACGCTAGCTGTAGGTCTAGGGGCTTGCGGAACAGGTATTGGAACGTTTGTCTACGCTCCGCTGACGACGTTCTTCATCAAGGAGTATGGATGGAGAGGAACGGTGCTGCTTTTGGCAGGGACCTTCTTCAATTTGATAGTCTGTGGAACGGTGATGAGGGATCCAGAGTGGTGGATCATGGAGCAGAGAAAACAGAGTCTCGGGTCACCGAAGAAGTCGACGGCGAGGTCAGAAGGAGGCAGGTCCCTCAATAGTCCTATTGAGGAGTTTCCGGGTAAAGAAGAGCTGAGGAAGCTGCTTAAGAGTGGTAAAACCCCAGAATATTTGTTACAGAGTCTCAGGACAAGTACTGAAACGCCAACGACTGCCGAAGGGGGAGGAGGAGGAGGAACTGCTTTCAGGAGTGTTGTCAATCTACCGACCTTTGTGAGACAGAGTGAAAAGGTAAGTTTGTTTATCGCCGCTCTCTTCTATTTCTTCCAATCCCCATTCTTCAATGTCTATCTCTTAATCTCTTTTAATCTTGAGTTCTCTATCTATCCTCTTGTATCTCCATGTATATCCATATTAACGTTGATCTCTTTGAATACCTTTTTTCTATGCCCTTCAATCTCTACCTCTCTCTCTCTCTCTCTCTCTCTCTCTCTCTCTCTCTCTCTCTCTCTCTTTCGCTCTCTCTTTTCTCTATTCCCGTCTATCCCTTTCTATTTCTTTGTCAATTTCAATTCACTCCTATTTCATTTAATTCCTACTTCTCTATTCCTTCCCCAATTCTATTCTTTCGCCTATTCTCGTTTATACTTTTCTATAAATATATATATATATATATATATATATCAGAAGGAGTGGATTATCAGGTCAAACCAGGCTATAGAAAACCTACATAATGGCCGAATTGTGTTACACAAAGAATTGAAAGTATTTTTCACGTATCCTCTTTTCCTTTTATGTTGCAGTTGGAGCGCTGAAGCTACTTCAGATAAGCGTTCCGCCATACGCTCTCAAGGGTGGAAATGCGCTGCTACAGTGCAGGTGAGAGCACTTACTACTACATATACAGGGTGGTCAAAGAAAAGACAGAATGAGTGTGTAAATGTGAGGGATGAGGAGTGCTATGACCGGGTTACTTTCCTCATTCAATGCACTGATTGAGAGTTGAAAGAAATGTTTATTTCTTCACCATTCGTGACAACATTTTAAATCCCCTTCTAATTATATTATAAACATAGAAGTCTATAGACTTCTGTGTTAGTCTATAGACTTCTATATCAACTATATGAGAACCAAAAAATCATATGTTGCTAAAAAAGCAGTTATCTTGCACAAAAAGCATTGTGTAGTGAACATGTTATTGTTGCCACAATCTATACCTACAGATTTACGTAATCCAACTTTTAGTAAAGTCCATTTCCGATACTCATCGATTTTGGAAGCCATGCTACCTTTTCTACTAATTTACCGCGATTGTAAGCTCTAAAGTTAGCGCTCATATACACCTACACCAAAAAATCTCTCCCTCTCTCTCTCTCTCTCTCTCTCTCTCTCTCTCTCTCTCTCTCTCTCTCTTTCGCTCTCTCTTTTCTCTATTCCCGTCTATCCCTTTCTATTTCTTTGTCAATCACCGTTCTCTCGTATCTCTTTCAATTTCTGTATATATCTGCCTATCCTTATCTATCTCCATTTCAATCCACATCCACGCCTATCTCTTTCAATTCCCACATCTATATTCCTTCCTATTTTTCGCCTATTCTATTCTATCCCTTTCTTTATTACTCTCCTTTATCTCTCTTCTATTATCGCTTATACCTTTCCATCTTCTTGTCAATCAAAAATCTCTTCAATCTCTTCATCTATTTCTTTCTATTTCTGTTTCTTCTTCCGAATCATTCCGGAGTTGTTTCCGAACCAACAAGTTTCACTCCGATCTAATTGAAAAAAAGTTTTCAATCCGATTTATTTCGAAAACCATTTAAAATCAATCAGAACCTTTAATCCAGATTAATCCGCATAAATCCGAATGAATCCAAATTTTTCAGAATCATTCGGATAGTCCGGATTCATTCTAATTGAAAGTTTGAATTCATTCGGATTGATCGGATTTATGCGGATTGAAAGTTTGGATTGAAAGTTCGAAATTAATTTTTATTAATTGTTTGGTTCGGATTGTGTATTGAGATGGAGTTATAAAATTATTATGCATGTTTAAAATATCAAGATTAATAAGTTAATAAGGGAGAGATAGACTTGGGAATAGAAAGAGATACAAATTTCTAGCAAGGGACATAGAATCAGGGATAGGAAGGAATAACATTTTTTTACGAATAAATAGTAGAGTGAGAGATAGAAAGAGATGGACATTACCAGAAATAGAAATAGACATTATCAGAGACAGGGATAGGCTGAGAAATAGGAAGGAGGAGATAGAAAAGTTCTATCTCCAAATTTCTATCCCTTTCTATTCCCTTTCTTTCTATTTCTATCCCTTTCAATTCTTTTGAATTCATTTAAGTCTGGAATTTCATCCGGGAATTGCTCTTGATTTTATTTTTCATGTAAGAAGTAACAGATGAGAATAATCCACCTTTTGAATGAATTTCAAATCGAAATTTTCGTCAGGATTATTTTATTTGATGAAAACCTAGAAATAGATGATAGAAGTGTCTCTATCTTGTTTTTTCAGGTGCCATTGGAGGTCTTGGAATCCCTTTCATCTAACTCGAGGCTCTACAACGTGATTCTGGAAAATTATCCTAGTCTTCTGTTGTGCAGATCGCTTTCTGATAAGAAACTTGATGATTCTAATGGGGATGTCTGCAACAAGAGCGGAGTTACCATGTCCATGAGGTTACACGACTGGTCTGCTATCTGCATCCTGCACGATTTTTATTATTTTGCTTTTATGACCCTAACTCTTTAAAATCCAGTAGAAATTTTATTATTTTTATTTTATTATTTTATTATTATTATTGTTATTATTATTATTAATCATTTTATTTTGACGTTTACTTTTATTTTCGCACACAAAGCAGCATTTGAGATATTCTAGATTTCAAATCTTTGCATCATCACGTAATTGCAAACTTCGTTTTAGGATTAAACAAGCGACAGATAAAGCTAAGAGAGTACAAACTCAGACAAAGGATTCCCGTCCTGGATCGATTCATGCCTCTACAAAGGTCCTTGCCACTAGGAGAATGTCCAGAAAAGATTTAGAGGAGACGAATCCCTTATTAGCTAAAGAATTAGCCCAAGCAGTAGGCCATATTTAATTTCTCAAATTTAATATGTTTTAAGGCCATGTCAGACGTTAGCCGATCGATCCCTACCTTACCGAAATTTTTTTATATGCAACGCTACGTCTACATTTATTCAGATATCAAATTAAAAATGTCTAAAATTAAAGAAAATATGCTAAGTTATGTTTATCTGGTCTTAAAGTTTTGTAAAAATAAAAAAATGGAATGTTTTTTATTAAAATTAAAGTTCAATATTTAGGATCAGATAAACGTGTACCTTAATGATTTAGCTTCAATTTTCGAAATTTTCAATTTGATATCTCAATAAATGTAGACGTAGCGTTGCAGAGAATAAAATGTCGGTAAGGTACGGATAGTGTGAGTCTTACATGGCCTTAAGGCTAAAAATATCCTATTTCATAAATCCGGTTGTATAATTTATAAATATTTTCAGATGGCTGAGGCGGAAAGAGCAAAATCTGTATCAAGACATCACCTTCCTGGTTTTGCAGGTGGTGTAGTAAGAACCGATTCTCTTCCATGGCTTAGGAGACAGTTTAATACCAATACTCACTACTTCAAAGACATTCGAGTTCACAGAAATTCTGTTATGTATCGAGGAGCTGTACTGAATCTCCACAAGTATAGACTGAGAGCTAGTAGCTGTCCTAACATCTATAGAAACAGTATGACGACTTTGGCTAAGGAGAATGAAGAGGCAAGTTTTATTTACACGATGTTGTCCGGGATTTCAAGAGATTTTAACTGACTTTAAGGAATTTCAATGAAACTCAAGTTTTCAACGTTAAGGGCAACGAACAGTTATTTTTTTGTAAAAGGGACGAGACCTAAAATCTGATTGTGCACAATAGTTCTAATCATAACAATTCTCCTAACTTTGATACCTAAAATTTTATTCTTTTAAATAGTTACATTTATTGTCCAAAGAAGCTCAAACCAGTTTTATCCACCTAAACACCTAGTTTGACCATCAAAATCAACCCCTAAGCACAAAAAAATCTTTTCAATTACCCTAACTTTGAGACCTAAAATTTTATCGTTCCAAGTGGGTCCATTGGATGTCAAAAGACACAGAAACCAGTTTTAACCCCCTGTCACACAAAGTTCACCCCAAAAATCATCCCCTAATTACAAAAATTCATTGTAATTCCCCTAACTTTGAGACCTAAAATTTTATCATTCCAACTGAGTCCATTTAATGTTCATAGAAGCCGAAAAAAGTTTCATCCACGTAACACCCTACGTTCACTCTCAAAATCAACCCCTAAGTACAAAAGAAAAGCATTGCAATTCCCCCAACTTTGAGACCTAAAATTTGCCCCCCTAAATCATTCCCCAGATACAAAAAAAATCATTCTAATTTCCCTAATTTTGAGACCTAAAATTTTATTGTTCCAAATGGGTCCATTGGATGTCAAAAGACACACAAAACAGTTTCAACCCCCTGCCACACAAAGTTAACCCCAAAAATCATCCCCTAAGTACAAAAATTTATTGTAATTCCCCTAACTTTGTGACCTAAAATAAATTTTGTCATTGAAACTGTGTCCATTTAATGTCGAAAAAAGCCTAAACCAGTTTTATCAACCTAAACCTCTAGGTACATTCTAAAAATTAACCCCTAAGCACAAAAAAAATCATTAAAAATTTCCAAACTGAAATTTACCTAAAATTTTATCATTCCAAATGGGTCCATTTAAGGGATTATTCTACTTTATACGCTAAAAAAAGAGCTATTTTTGAATATTTTTTTTTTTAGTATATCATGAAAGATATGGAAATAAATATTTTTAGGTATGATAAAATATGTCTTAAACTACGTAAACAATTTTTTTTTTATTAACTTTGTTCCATGTTTCTATTAAAATTAATGGCCGTGCGTTCATAGGCTTCTCAAAATCAAAAGAATAAACGGTACCAGGGAAATCTCGGTAACGGCTAGTTTAAAAAAAAATCAAAATGGATTAGATTCAGTATGACAAATACTAGGTCTGTAACCTCTAATAATTAATATTTATAAATAAATAACAATATGGCGGACAAAAATCGAAAAAAGAAAAAAGATTAATTTTTTTCAGTATTTTTTTTATTTAAACAATTAGTAAAAATGTTATATTTTAATATAAAGGGAATCCCACCACCTATACAACTACCGGTAATATGTGATAGAGCACAACAAAAGAAACAGAAAAGTCCTCTGGCAAATTTTGATCTGGGCCTTAATTTGGGCACAGTAAATCTTCAAAGTTGGGCATAATGAACCAATCAGGAGCGAAATTTAGCAACCAATTGTTTCTCACCAACAAGCACACTATCTCAACACTTGAAACACACACAAATGGTTGCTAAATTGCTAAATTGCTAAATCGCTCTTGATTGGTTCATTATGCCCAACTTTGAAGCTTTGCTGTGTCCAAATTAAGGCCCAGATCAAAATTTGCCACAGGACTTTTCTGTTTCTTTTTTTGTGCTCTATCACATATGACCGGTAGTTGTATAGGTGGTGGGACACCCTGCATTTGAGATTACAGACCTAGTTCAATATGTGTAGAATATGTGGTTAAAGTACCCTGGCGAAGGCTTCGGATAGAAAATTTCCTATCCGAATTAATCCGAGCCAATGCGAAGTCTCTTTCCGAGCGAATCAATTTCATTTCGAGCCAATCCGAAGTTCGCATGATTCCTATCCGAATGAATCCGAGCCAATCCGAAGTTTGAAGGAAGATTCCTATCTGGAATGGTTCGGATTCATTCGGATTGAAAATTCGGATTCAGTCGGATTAGAAAGAAAAGTTTCTTCGGAATGGATTTGATTCACTCGGATTGAAAATTCGGATTCATTCGGATTGAAAAGTTTCTTCGGAATGGTTCGGATTAATTCGGATTCTCTCGGATAGGGATTTTGCATTGGCTCGGATGACTTCGGATTGGCTCGGATTGGAATCTTATCCGAAACTTTCGCCAGGGTAGAATAACTCCTTAATATACAAAGAGGCCAAAAACAGTTTTATCTGACTAACCACCTAGGTTGAAGCTCAAATTCCACCCCTGAGGTTAGGGGTTGACATTGTGAGCGAACCTAAGGGGTAAAGTGGTTGGAACTGTTTTTGGATAATTTAAACATTATATGACACCATTTGAAATGATAAAATTTTATATCTGAAAATTTGGGGATTTTTCATAATTTTTGCGTCCTCATAGAGGAAGCTATGTAGTGGTGACAAAATCCACTTTCCTAAAAAAGGTTTTTTTGAACATATTTCAAGGGCAATATATCTAATATGATGATCTGAAAAGATGTCCGGATGTGTGTGTGTGTGTGTGTGTGTGTATGCGTGTCACGATCCAGCAATTTCTTGAAAACGCGTAAAGATAAATAGATGAAATTTTGCATAGTTATTCCACTATATACCTAGTTGAATTTCTTACAAAGGTTTCACAAAATATTTAATTTTAAAAGTTTTATGTACTTTCATAATTTTCGTAAAATTCATTTTTCCACTATAACTCCTCAAATATTGAAAATTTAAAGCTGGTGTAAGGGAAATGAAGATTCCTTTCATCGAGACGAATCGATTGACCTATATGATTAATGCATTTCATTAAAAAATAAGGAAGTTATGTTTATTTATAATTTTGAAAGTTATTTTTTCACTCTATGTTTTAAAATAATCAAAATTTTGAGTTGACGTAAGGAAAATAAATATTCTTTATGTCGATACGAATTGATTGATCTGTATGATTAATGCATTTAATTGAGAAAGTTTAAAAAAAAATAAATGATTATTTAATAATTTAATATATTGATATGTTTTTAATAATCTTTTATCTTTTTTTTTATAATACTATCAGATTGAAAAATAAAAAAGAAAAGAAAAAGGAAGAAGGAAAAAAAAAGGAAAATGTTAATCTAGGAAGAGAAGGAGAAGGGACAATTTGGAGAGTATGGGGACAAGGAGAAGGGTGGACTTGGAGGGGCAGAGGGGGTGGTTGGAAGAGTAGAGGAAGAGGGGTACATTTGAAGAATTTAGGGAGAGGGGGAAGAATGAACAATGCTGGAAGAGGAACAACGTTTTTAAATATTAAAAATTATTATCTAAAATAAAGAAAAAAAAATAAAGTTAAATATATAAACTTCTTATTGCTTCCTCTATGAGGAAGCAAATCATATTTGTTTACAGGAAGCAAAGTGCTCATTAAATGAGCAAAAAAGTTGATATAACTTTACAGCTAGTTTTTGTTCTTAGGGGTTAATTTTGAATGCGAAACTAGGTGCTTAGGTTGATGACACTATTTTGAGCTTCTTTGGAAATTAAGTAGAATTATTTAAAAAAATAAATTTGAGCTTCTTTGGACATTAAATGGAACCAATTGATAGGATAAAACTTTAGGTCTCAAACTTAGTGGAAGTACAATGATTTTTTTTGCAGTTAGGGGATGATTTTGTGAGTGAAAATTATGTGGCAGGGGGTTGGAACTGTTTTATGTGTCTTTTGACATCTTATGGACCTGTTTGGAACGATAAAATTTTAAGTCTCAAAGTTAGGGGAATTAGAATGATTTTTTTTGTGCTTAGGGGTGGATTTTGAAGGTGAACCTAGGAGGTTAGGTGGATGAAATTGTTTTGAACTTCTTTGGATATTAAAAGGAACTATTTAAATGAATAAAATTATAGGTCTCGAAGTTAGGGGAATTGCAAAGCTTTTTTTTGTACTTGGGGTTGATTTTGAGGGTGAACCTAGGGAGTTAGGTGGATAAAACTGGTTTGGGCATCTTTGGACATTAAATGGAACTATTTAATGCGAAAATATTTATGGTCTCGAAGTTAGGGGAATTGCAATAATTTTTTTTGTACTTAGGGGTTGATTTTGAGGGTGAATCTAGTGTGTTACGTGGATGAAACTTTTTTGGGCTTCTTTGAACATTTAATGGACCCAGTTGGAATAATAAAACTTTAGGTCTCAAAATTAGGGTAATTACAATTATTTTTTTGTACATAGGGGATGATTTTGCGTATGAATTTTGTAGGGCAGGGGTTTGAAACTGTTTCATGTGTCTTTTGACAACCAATGGACCCATTTGGAACTTTGTGTGGCAGGGGGTTGAAACTGTTTTCCATGTCATTTGACATCGAATGGAACTATTTACCCCAATCGTCTTTTTTACAAAAAAATAACTTTTCATTGACCTAAACGTTGAAAACTTCAGTTTCATGGAATTTCAATGGATTTCAAAACTATTTTAATATTTGAAAGTATTTCATATAAATCGAGTTTAAACTGTTTTTTTTTTCTTTTTTCAGAAATGGTACAGCGAGCTGATCGAGCTGCTGAAGGGCATGATGGATTTTTCAATGTTCCTAGAACTGCATTTTCTTCTATTATCCCTTTCCACAATTTTGCTTTTCACTTGGTTTATAGTACCCTACTTTTATCTCGTTGAGCATCTCAAGCAGATTGGCTATTCGGAAGCTGAAGGATCTCTCTTACTTAGCATTATTGGCATCACGAATACTATAGGAATGGTAATAAATGACTATAATTTATAATAGCAAAAAAATATATTATTCAATATGTTATATTATTATTAAATTATTATATATTATATTGTATTATATATAATTAATTTCAATGATTTTTAGTACTATTAGAATAATATAATTTCTAATAATATATATATATATATATATATATTGTAATAC
>UCOH01000286.1:0-27617 GCA_900474275.1 Synergus japonicus
ATATATATATATATATATATATATTATATTAGATTATTTATAGCGATCCCATTTATATTATGTAGCACGCACATTTTTCATATATTACAATATAGTAATGCAGAAATAGAATTGATGTGTAAAGTAGATTACGCTTCCATCAGGAAATAAAATAGATAATAAAATTTAAAACAGTCTGCAGCAGACTGCGAGAATTTGTACATGTTTCCTGAAATAACAAAGAAAATTGCCGATATAACAACATCTATATTCGGAAATGATTATTTAGCATTCAGCACTAGTCCATTTGTAAGGAACAGAAAGTATTGAGTGATGGATTACTTAGAGCAATGTGCACTGTGTACGTAAGAGTGTTTTTATATTAAATTTATGTAGAAAAATATTCATATTCCGGTAAAAGAAATAGGCTACTTTTCATATTTCTATAAAGTAAATTTTAAAGAGAATCAAATCCGATTATTAAAATCGTAACTACATAATATGTACGAAGCCGTGTCATATGATATAAATTATTATAAAAATATGTATCTATTGTAATGTTTCCGTCTTTTCTTTCAAGTAATTATATTTATATGAAAATTAAGTGAAAGTAAAATAAGATCGCTTTCGACATCAAACCTGCTTCACAGACATTAAAAAAACGACACATTATTTTATAATTGAAATACAAGAGATCATTTTGCGAAACAAACAAAAGTATGAATGATAATCATATAAAAAGTTACCATTAAACGTAAGGAACATACAATTTTGTTCATCCAAATTAGATATACTTGTGCAGAAAAAAAATACATATCCGCTCTTAAAAATTGAAAGTATAGGTATAAAAAATTGAGATTCATATACTATAAGAAACAGCTTGACATGAGAAAAGGACATAAAAAGGTGCATTGAATAAATTTATGGATTATTGTTGCTTGCGAGTGTATATTTTCCAAATCCATTGTGCACTTTGTGAATGTAACATTTTTATTGTCTCATTACTGTGGTTTAAGTGTGTAGACTGTATAGACGTTTGAAAATTTCAAGAACATTGAGCTAATGCACGGCTTTTCTGATACAATCAGTCATCTGAAACGAAGTTTCTAAACGCGCAAAATTACTTTTTTTCGAGTGGACGAATTTGCAAGAATTCTAGTTAATTCTATATAATATTGAAATAATAGCTGTTACATAAGGCCCACTATTAATTCACTTAACTTGAGGTGATAAAATGAAACTGGAACTAAAATAATGGAGGTATAATAAATTGTTGATTGTACAGCGTAAATACTGAAATTATGAAATTTTTACTTGCATTATAATCATTTGAATACCATAATATATTTAATACAATTGGATGTTAATAATGAAATTGAATCAATATGATAGGGTTTTTCGAGAACGGAACATATTGGCTTTCTCTTACGAGGTCTCAGAGTAAAAAAAAGTAAATGAGGTCAAAATTATAAATATAATGGAAACTAATAAACATTGTCAAATCTCCCAAGAATAATGCAGTTTTCTCTTTTCTCCTATCTGTTGACAATTCATTTTTCATGCCCTACTACGTCTCTTACAGCATAGAAGTAAAGTAAGATGCTGAACGATCAGTCTCAGAGTACCAGTAGCAGCCTTTCTCGATGTTTCTGTCTTCTTACATTTAAACCACGTAACTCGTGCGTATAACCGTATCAGTTATGCGGTTCTAAAATGGCAATGAACAGTTACGTTGAACGTATTTGATTCAGAGTGAAAGTTTTCGTAATTAATTAACTAAAGTTAATTAGTTACACTTCACGTTCTTACAAGGTGGAATATTATCATTCTTGAAAAAAGAAATTTAAATATAGATTTCCATCAACTCGATAATATTCAGTGCAATGAAAATTTTCTGGATAGGAAATATATATGTATAGGAGATTCTATAAGGATTTTACTGTAAAGGAATTTACTTATTATAAGTAATTGAAAGACAAGTATGTATAATCATACTCGAATGTTCAGACGAGATTTTATACTATATATTCTAATCGTGCAAGAATTCACTCACGACAATGAATACTAATAAATATTCTACATGCTTTCGGCTAAATTTCATACTCAATTATACATATATGTTACGTAACAACCACGTGCTGTAGAACTTAAACCTGGATCACCTTCAGAATCTTCGTCGAGCTGAGTTATTACTCCAAGAACTTCCGAAGAATTATATAAATTTTAAAAAGTATGTCTTATTTCTGAAGATTGAAAACTAAATTTCTTTTTTTTTTTTAATTTGAGAGTTTATTACTAAAATTTTAAGACTAAAGAATTGCAGAAATTACTTGGAAAAATAGAAAATTCTTTGAATTATTTTGACTAGTCTATGGATGTTCGAAATTCCATTGTTTAATAATAAATACAAACCAGGAGAAAGAGATATATTCAATGATCAATGAATCTGATTGTACACTATTTTTTTCCAAATGAGTGAACATCCTAAACATATTGCAAAATAATTCTATGGGTCAATAGCTTTATATAACATAGAAAAAATGCGGATATCTCTGACAGGTGCCCGGAGCATGAATATGTAATTATCTTCTCTTGCTAATGTCTTATATTAGTTTATTGACCGCATGTTTCACACCAACATTCCCTACTCTATCAAAGACGGTTTCCGCTTTCCAAAATGAACAAATAATATTATCAGCAAATAATCAACTCTAGATACCGTTATTCAATTATATGTTTAAAAAAAGTACCAACAAAATTTCTATTAATTTGTGACAATTCAATCGATCATACATGAAGTGTGCATAAACCTGTACCTACATAAAATAATTTCCAATGAAAAAAAAATTATTTATGGTTCTAATTGGGTAGCATTGAAATTTAGTGCAAGTTAATTGAGTTTAATATAGCATACGAGAGGCGTGAACATTTATATTCAAATGAAGAGTCATCATACTCTCTTGAGTTAAAAAACAAGAGAAAGGAGGCACATGCGATGACAATGAAGACAAGAGAAAGAAAACAGTAGTCATCGTAAGCAAAAGCACTGTGTTCGCCCACACGTGGTTAAATTCCTTATAACGGATATATTAACGCTGATACTTCTTCCGGTATAAAATCAGGGCCGTGACAAGTGAAGGTTGAATGTAATTCATCTTTTTACCACTATTGCAATTATTTTTTAAATCCATATCATTCCCCCATTATGTGTAATTTTAGAAGAACATGATCGAATTTCTTGACTGATTTAAATTCAGAGAGTACATAACTTTTACCGATTGAAAATTTTTTAGTCAAGACCTTATATTTTAGAAAAATTAAACCTATTTTGCACATTTAATCTACCGTGTAATATTATAAATTATTTAAAGACTCTTGACTATATTTCACGGATATGAATACTTTCTAAACCGCTAAGTTTCAACTTCTTTAAAAAATATACGCTTCATAAATTAATATCTGTATTGATTTCTGGAAGTCTAAAAACCGAGTCGTAATAAGAAAAGATTTCCATTCATTTCATTTAAAATAAAAAGATATATTTGTGGTTATTGCATGCAGTCCATTTTTGAAAATTACAGGATCCTCTATTTTAAATCTATCTTCCTGTTGACAAATAAATTTAATAAATGGTTTTGCTTTCCTCTTTAGTTTTTGCGACCCCAAGTTTACAAACTTTAATGAAGCGGGGTCAGAGTTGCTGCAGACTAACACTCGTTGAATACTTAAGTTTAGTTAAGACACTTAAATTGCAAGAATTGATGTTGCAAACGAGAAGAAAGACAAGACGTCGATGAAGCAATCGATACGATCCGACATCGTAAGGTGAATTTCACGCTCCTATTACCGATAATTTTTTACCTTGACGATTTAAAGGAAAATGACAATTTTTACTAAAAATAGTTTCTCCGAATCCAAGAAAAAATTACGCGGATTATTATTGGCAGAACAGAAGAATTTGAGATTTTCCACATTTTATTTTATTTTTCTTATCTTTACGACACCATTGTATGAAACTATGAACTATTATAACAATATACAATAATTTGAAATTTATCTTTCCAAATGAGTAAATTAAATGAAAACTTACATTAAAATGTTAAAAAATGATTTAACTGCATGTTTCAGAAACCTAATCAAAAATATGTATTTTTTAATATAAAAAATTCTCTCTTCTATGACATTTCATTTACCAAATATAATTTGTGTACACAAAATACATGTGCTCAGAATTTTAAGAATAGCATGATGCGGTTCCATTAATAAACTGAAGCAAGTCCCCCTCTATTAACCAATCATCTATGTGTACTATATTAAGCTAAAGGGTCTTTTAGAGAAGGAAAATCTAGTTGATTGACTCAAACTAATGATTCTTCGTAAACTATGATCACTGTTACAATTAAGCTGATGTACAATTCAAGAAGACAAAATTATTTATTTTGCTATTACGATAGAGATAGATTCAAATTGCATAGATAAATTCCTGAATAAAGTAAAGAATAAGCCGAGCAGATAAAAATGACTACAATGAATGTTTACGGTTATTATATTTTTTTCCTGATTGTTAATATATTGTTAATATATAAAGATTTGAAACTCTTCTGAATTCTCTTGAAATTTTTTAAACTTACACAAATCCAATCAATAGGTGAAGAGGGAATATGGATTAATAACTCAATTATTATATAATTTAATAATAATCATTTAGTATTTTAATAAATCACTGATGGCACGAATATTCAATATTCAATATTCATATGTTATGAGCCGCATTACCCAAGCTCACTCACCCGTATCTCCGCAAAAAAGTCTTAGGAGCAAAATAGTGTAAAGTGTTCTTCGAAAATAAAACTATAATAATACGTTTCGCGCCACTTTTCTCCGTTCTTATCCACTGTAATTCTACTTCTAGTTGCTAGATTAGTTTTCTTGATACGCGAAAGAAAAGACTAATGAAGCAAATAAGGAATTCCTGGTTGTATCTTTTAATCTGGAAATATGTATTATCAAATCTCTTGTCTTACAGAACTGTTCCATCAACTGAAGGGTACTTATGATATACAAGTACCGAACTTTCGTAATTGAAGAAAAATAGACAACATAAAAAAATGTTGAAAAAATGATTGCAGAATGTATTCTCATATAACTCCAGTGAAGGGCAGTACTTAGGAAAAAAGTTCATTCATGAATTATTAATAAGATATTTCTACAAACCAGAAGTATTACAAAATATTTTCTATTACTATACTTCTTTTACATTTCTAACATAATAAACGTTAATTACGAAAGAGTTCATCCAAGGGTTAAAAACTTGAGAATAGAAGTGCAACTTTTTATATAACTTTTACTTTCATTAGACCTTATTTCTAGAAATATATGAAAAATAAAATAAATAAAAATTATTGATTAATTTTAATGTAAACTAGTCAATATTTTTTAGTCAAATTAATTAAATGCTTTGAATTGCGAATTTTTGTATCGGGTTTTTCGGTATGTTTCCAATATAATGTCACTGTTTAATAAAATAGCAGATTCTCTATACCTTAAAATTGAGAGGAGGCACCAAGTGTGGATGTCAAAGAGCGAAAATTCTCTACCTCACGTCGAATAAAACACGTGCGCAAAAGATCACACCTTAATCAAGGTCACTGATATAAAAAACTGAAGATATCACCTCCACGTCTTTAATTGACGAATCATATTGTCACTCACTATAACGGATTTAAAGTGCGCGGTTCGGCGCACTAAATCTTTCGATCTGGGTCGTTTTCGCGTGAAGACTGGGAAAGTTTGCCCGAATTTCGAACTACCAATCGCGATCGAATCAGAAAAAGCGCGATATTCTGACCAGTTTCGAACTAGTTGGACGGTATCCGATTTCGGTGGATCGTGAACTGGCACTGAGCTCGTATTTTCAGTTCGAGGCAGCTCAAGGCTCGTGCAGACCGAGCAAACTGCAGAGTGCTTCTGGTTCAGCCTTTCGAAGAGGTTCCTGTGGTTCTCGCCACCAGACCAACACCATGCAGCTGAAAGCCACCAGCTTCTGTTGTCCCTGGTGGTGGGGTAGTTGCTATGGTTTGTCTGCCCAATGGGCACTTTATTGGTTCATAGATAATATGCAACGGTGCTGCTGACACTGCTTCACTTATTCAGTTTGACACTTCCTTCATATACTTATTGCAAAGATTGCTTATATTGAACTCTTCATTCTATATATGAGTAATTGATGAGTAGTTTTACTGTCTTCTCATGTGCATACATATATTATATGCCAGCTTCATTCCAAGTACGATTGCAATAACTGAATAGACTTCTTAAAAATTTGATAAGCATTTTTATTTTGCAGCTGGATATTAATTAAAAAAACACGTATGTGGACAGATTTCGTCAAAAACATCTTTTAATTTTTATAATACATTAATCGAATGATTTTTAGGCGATTTCAAGACACATGTTTTAAATCCTTCAATTAATGTATATACATATATGTAATATAATATTTTTCTCTAAAAATAATTGACACATGCTTTAAAAATTAAATAAGACATGTAATTGAACCTCTTTAAAAAATTAAAACAATCTTTTTTTATTATACCCATTAACCTTTGTCTGCGTCTAAAAACTAGATGACCTAGTATTTCACAGAATTGTGTTGCAAACTTACAGTCTTTCTTTTCATTTTTCAGAGAACTACAATTGTTTAGTTCACAGTTGGAAATAAATTATATTGCAATAATTACTCCTTAATAGTGAAATATTTGTTCAACCTATACCAACGAGATATAGGCCTAATACAAAAATGGAGGTGCCTGTCTCTAGCTCGAATACGAATAGGCTTCATGAATTTTTTCGATCTCGACCCTGAGTCTTAGTGCGACAGTATTTTTAATTTTGCACAACACTGATATTGCTATGAATCAAATTAACTGGTATAAAAAATGGTAGAAAATCGATGAAATTTCTCAATTCTACGATATCTATTTATTTAATTCATTTAATTCACTTCAGTTAACACCAGATTCGTTTATTTTTATTCTTAATGTGACTCCTATCATTTACAAATGATTACATGAGGTCACGACTAGTCTAACATTGACCTCCTAACTGAGGTCGTTTTTATCTACCAATAAGTTCCGAGAAGTATAGTACCTATAATATTTAATGGGACAATATACTATTGTATCTTCTTTAAACAAAAACAATATTCAGAATTGGGCTAAATCGACTGCTATTACCAATTTATTTAAAATGACTATATATTCTTTATAAATAAAAAAACATTTGCAGCATACCGCATTCCTGTTTGATAGTTGATCGAGTTGACCTACCACACAGCAATTTCGCAAATGGCATTTATAAGGAAAGTATTTAATATACAGTTTTTTATGCAAGTTATAAAATTGTATTATGTTCATTGATTTTCCTCCTTACTAGAATTAAGACAAGAAATAGGCTTGAATTTAGTTTTGAGAAAAAAAGGACTTAATTCAAGGAATAACAGAATTAATCTGGAAAAAATTAAGATTTCATTTAATGACAAATTTAATACTGTCACTTGCTTCATAAAGCCGTCTAGAATGTCTAGATTGATATTTAGAAACCGTGAAGGCTAAACGGCAATGAATCGATATAAAAATGAATAGAATGTATTTAAAAAATTGTTAAAAAAGTGGTTTTTGTTTATTCTTGTCATTCCATGAATGAACAATAATGAAAGTGAATATTATAAATGGACGACCTCTTAGGACAATATTACAATTTTGTGCATAGCTTTTTTATATTGTATATATAAAGTATTATAAAAATTTTAGATAATTATTTTAATACGTATATCATTTTCTTTAGCAACAAAATTTTCAAAAAACTTACTCTTCATAACACTGGCATTTAAAAGGAAGCGAAAGCGAGTTTCATCATTATAATGAAAAATGAGGATCGTTTTGCCGAAAGGACGTACCTCACAAAGGTTCTACCTGTACAACAAGTGCTTTAAGATCGTATCTTTGAGGCTTGAACCTTTTGAGGCAAAATCATCTACCTGCTCTGAACAAACATATATAAATGATCTTGGAAATTTCATGAAAAGTCTAGAAACCAAATTTTCGCGGAAAGTCAAGTCAAGCGGACAAAATATCGATGGAGAAAAAATAGAGGGTCATTTTTTTGATAAAAAATAATTCAATTGAAATAATGCTACGCATAATTTCGATAGTGGTAATGATCCGATTAAGATTATATAAGACAACATAAAAGAGCATAAAAAGATTGATAATAGTGATCATAACGTAAAGAATAAATAAAAAAAGGAGAGAGGAAAATAGGAGATACAAATCCTTGGAAATGTAGCTCAAAGGCTTTGCCCTCCTGTACAAAGAAGGAGACTGGTCCGTGATCTTTATATGCAACTGTCTCTTCATGATTTAAACACCTAATGAACCTGAATAATCAAGTTCATTCCTGATTATTTATTGAATCCATTAAGGTTCATTTCATCTTTGATAAAAAAAAAACAGGTAAAACAACCAAAATCAATTAATTCATCGTAAGAACGTAATAAAATTAATGAAATATTTAATTGGTTTTGCTGCTTATTTGCGAAAAATCAACAATAGAGTTATAAACATATTACAGTTGACATTTTACTGGAAATTGTACAGCCTTGGGAATAAAATCATTGATTGATACTAACATTAATGAACAACTGGAATGATCGATTCAAAATTGCTCATTCCTAAGACTTGCTGGAGAATCGATGCGTGGAATCATAAACTCTAAATATTTGATTTAAGTTTTATGTTTGATGATTAGATCATTCATGGTTGCCAGACAAGAGATTCAGAGACTTGACTAGCATATCTAATTTGTAGATTAAACCCAGTTACTCTTTCAACGCAGTCTTCAATCTCAAAACTTAAAGTAATTCATATAATTAAACCATCATCTACAAAGTGACTACAATAAAGGTACATATTAATTTATTGCATCCTCTTTTATTTGTTAATATGTGCACACTGCACAGTAATAGAGGGTGGTCTAAATAATTGTTTCTGCAATTCAGCACATTCTGAGGCAATTTCTAGATTAGCAGATTCTGGTGCATAATTGGGATCAACCGGACTGTAATTTGGCTGTAATAAGCGACTTAAGTTTTATTATAGTTTATAATTCAAGAATTTCGTATTTTTAAAAAAGTTCTTCTTTAAAAAGAAGCTTCTGGTTTTAGGTAGGGAATTAAGACAATTTCAAACAATAATTTCTGAATTGTATTTTAATAGGTATTTATGGGCATGAAAGAAATTATCTAAGTGATTTCTTCATTGTTAAATAACATATTTTATTTAGGTACAGAAATCTTATAATAAGAACAAAATTATTTGAAAAACACCTTTTAACTTTCCTTCTTTACCCGGAACAAATATTTTTTAAATGTATTCTTATATTTAAACATTTAAAGTTTAAATACTAGTCTCTAATACCTTAATTATATTTTTGTTTTTTACAAAATTTCGAAGGAACTTTTGAATAAAATTTTATTATCTTTTCATTAAAGAAATACTTGAGTTGTAAATCGAAGACAAAATACGAAGAATTGCAATATAGATTCTCCGATTAATAGCAAAATTACACAAATAATATCATACATTTGATTTATACATACTTTTATTTTCCGAATGTCATTCAGCATGTTACAAATACACATACATATTACTGATATTAATCAATTAACAAAAACTGGTATCTTTTGTAAAGAACAAATATCGCTTCTACGACTGTCTAATAGCACTCTAGTAAAACCACAGATTCCCTCTTTAAGTTATTCAAACTGTACAATCCAAGGATCAATAACTTTTAAATTTGGTAGAATTCATTCGCAAAATTACTCTTTTTGGTTTTTGTTACCTAACTTTAGCACAAATCTATAATCCAGGTATAGAATTAACTAACTAACTAAAAATAAACCGTCCTGATTAAAGTCTGCAGAGTACAGAAAAATAATAAATATCAATGATTTGAAACAAAACATCAAAGGTGAAATAGACAAGCTAATTAATAAATCATTAAACTGTCACTGAGAAAAATTTTTTAAAGATAATCAAGATCTGATAAGATGAAGTTGGAAAACAGGTATTTACTTTCAATACACAACGAAAAACAAGACTTTAGAGAAACTGGGAAATTTCATTTATTGAAAGATAAAAATATAGTACAATAATTTATAGATTAATATTAGCGAAAAATTTTCAAATTAAATCCATGAATTTATAGAGAAAAATTAAGATGAGTAGATTGAAAAAAGATATACTTCACATTCTCTCAAACCTGAATTTATCAAAATGATAACTGAAAAATATCTATCGTGTAATCAAGTACTTTATCGTATTAAAATTAGATTCTTATGTTTTTTTCTTTCTTTCACGGCCCGTTAGCATAGACATTACTTGTGTATGTATACTTTATAACGTGTATGTACTGTAATTCCTAAGTATGGATAGGGTAAATGAAGACCTCTAGATTATGGATTTACTTGAATTCGTAGACTTGGCAGTCCATCGAAACTTAGTCTTTGCGCTTACGATCCTGCTGCTCCTGAAATAAAGTATACTTTTAATATCTTCAGATAATGTGATACAAAAATTAGTAACATACACATTTATTGAATTATGAGTTGGTTATTATTTCATCTACCTTTGAATGACTTACTTTTTGCGTTAGGATCACAAGAAGATGGCGGAACACTCCGATGAAGTCAATGAAGAGATCAAGAGAGTGCGTGACAAAATCTTTGCTACCCATGCTGTGTTTCTCAACGATCGATTGTGTGTCATAGATGATGAAGCCGCACATTATGAAGAGTCCCATGTACAGACGAATTTGGTAGAGGAATGCTATTCTCAAAAACAGGTTGACGAATGAGAAGAGGACCGTCAAATTCAACAAACTGATTAAAGTTCCTCCAAGATAGAGCCAACTTCCACGTTCAGCCATTAGAGAAGAAATGGTGAATGATACGAAGATCAGAGTAGTGGCTGTAATCAAAATAAAAAAAAATTAATTAAAACCATTTATATCCATCAAATCAGTTGATAAATATACATTTTTTCTCTTTGATTCTTCTTTAGAGTAACAAAAATAAAAGTACTGTAATTAAAATCTATTCAAATTGATAAGAGCTTGAAACCTTAAATTAGAGAAAACTGAAAAAGCCAAAATGAAACAATTCATGTAATTGAATTAATTATTTAATGAAAACTAAGAATTTAAAGCATATCTGACAACACTTTTTTGCTGAAAAACCAAAATCCTGAAAAATCTGTTTCCTCATTTTAATTTTCTGTTGCTACAATGTTTTCGCAGGAAGTGCTGAAGTGGTTGCCATTAAAGCATTAAAAGAATCAATGAAAGTATGACGACTGCATAAAACAATTGACCCTATTTTAACACTATTGTGCACACGTCAATAAAAAAAAAGACTCACTTTAATAATTATTATATTTATATCAATATGATTAAATGATATAACAAAGCTGAAATTTGAAAATAGTTAGGTATGTTTTCTTTTTACTGGGTGCATAAACTATTTCACTTGTAATCTCTTAATTATACTGTTGTTATCAGCTTTTTCCTAAAATGTACTCTAAATTCCTGATAGCTTTACAAATTATCTTATTTTACATTTATCAATCTTAAATACTATAACAATCATGTAATTATCAATATTTTTAAATGTATGAATTTTGGACTAATTGTAATGAAAAATATTTTCTTTTGAAGTTATTGCAACTGTTTCTTGTTTCAGAAGGTAGCTAAAAATATCAAAACCTCATAGAGATACTTATAAATAGATGAGTCAAGCAAAATTGTGTGGAGTTCTAGATTGGAGATTCTGGACAACACTGGGAAACAAGATATGTTTTTTTTTATTGAATGATCCTCTGTCAATTTTACATTGCAAAGTCGAAAACAAGAATTGAGTCTGTGTTTATTGAAAAAGGAGAGAGTAAGATAGTAAGTATTAAGGAAAGACGAACTTTCACTTTTCGAAGCAACGCAGCGAAACTTCCAGAAAGTGTTTGAATAATTGAAAAGTACTTTTACTCAAGTTTTATCAGCTATACATATTATTAGCGGGGATCACTACGCATTACTTTAAAACTGAAACCTTATTTTTTCAAAATGTTTAATTTAAACAACTTTATGTATAATAAATTTACATTTAAAAAATATTGTTTACATTGATCAAGAATAAAACACAAGCAAAACTATTACAAGTTTCTGTTTAAAAATCGATTTTTATGTATGGAATACTACTAATACTTTTGTATGTTGTACTTGATAACACCTGCACTTAACAGAATCTATTTTTATCTGTTTTTACCATTATCGTTACTCAAAATTCACGTATTTGCTGCAAAATATATTAATATTCATAGACAGGCATAGATAATAATGTTACACAAGTAAAATGCAATGAAGACGTGGTTATTCTCACCAATAAAAGAGGAAGCTAATACTAAATGGAATACTTGAGAATCAAATATTCAAAACTATTATAAAAACAATTCATTAATTAATATCGTCATAGATTAAATATATTTGTATACAAGTTTGTTATCGCAATGAAAATTAAGTTATCTAGTCTATTAGATTAGTCCTACTCTTATAACATTTAATTATCTAGCACTTGCATTTAAACAATTCGTCTCATATTCAGCGATATTCATACCCAATTAAGATGAATTGTTTCTTGAAAAATGTAGAAATATTATAAATACTAAAAAAAAGGCAGAAGGTTGCGAAAAATGACAAATGTTCTTTCGTAAAAAGAGTAGTAAAAGTGAAAAAAATTAATTACTTACACATGAGCGCTGTGACGACGATTGAAGGATCTACACTGATGACAGCTTCCAAAAGAGGTCCCATTCCTAATCCTGACAGCAATGCAAAACCCAGGAGGTAGCCAAGACGAAGTTTTTGATTTTTACCATTATCTGGTGTGTAAAGGAGAGCAAATAGAAGACCTAGAGCTCCAAAGGTAGACAGGAATCCCGCTTGCAGGATCTCTGTGTACATGTGGATGTAAGCTCCAACTCCTGCAGAAACTGTCGACAACGACAGACACCCGTACACATTTTTCAGATGTTGTTTCAACGGAGCGTCTCTGAAAAAAGTTGTTTAATGACAATTTATGTTTTTAATCGCCACGAATGCAAAAATATTGACTGTCCTTGGTTTGTCATTACATAAATGACTAAAAAGACTATATATGGCAGTATATTAGTATATATAAATCAATTTGACATTGAACCTTTACAGATTCTTCCCTCCGAGAAGTAAAGTGTCCTAAACAACATAAACGTGACGTTTCACACGTACGTCGCTACATGAGTTGCAAAGCAAAACCTCAAACTCATTTTCTAACAAGGGAAACAATTAAAAACGGACAGAGTTTCTTTTTCTGAAAGTTCTGGAAGTTACATCACACCGCACAATCAACATACGTGGCCAAGATATGTTTAATAATATGCTGAAATCTATTAATGTCAGGTGTTCGAGACTTGGGTGCTAAAGTACAAAAGAGGCTTATCGCAAATGAGAGAAGAGAATGTAGACACAGTATAAACAAATGTGATATTTGCAAAGACAAAAACACGAGATAATGTAGTTTTGGAGAGAAACTTACAGTCTGTTGTTGAACGAATTCACAAAGCTTGTTAACGTTGGTGCCATGATTTTGCTTTTTGTCTTGAAAATTCACACTTTCCTTTCACTATAACGTTACAAACACTTCTGTTTTTGAATTTACACTGATAGAATGATCATGAATCGCCAAAGTGAAGCTTTTCGGGGACACGTCAGTGATATTTTTTTCTACGCATATGTATGTTCCCCTCAGTTTTTCATTGGCTAATAAAACTTTCAAACAGTGTTGCCAAAGTTACTGCTGCTATCTGAGTCATTTTCTACGTTTAAGATTTATATCAAAGAATTAATGCACTCAAAAACTACCATTTCATCTCGAGTTAATTACTTATTTATATTTATCACGTGATTAGGGAAAATAGTTGGAAATTAATTATTACGGTATGTTGTATCAGCTTTCATTATTCTGCAGCATTTGAATTTGCACGATTTTCCGCCTCTTAAATAACGGCTTCTGATTTGTCAAAGTGTTACAATGTGCAGCGATCTTGAAGCCAATAGGAAAAGTGTGGGAATATTTAAAAGAGAGACACAGTATCGATTTTGATTAAACTTAAACATTTATAAAAAGTGTATTTTTAGTAAAAAATTGTTAAAGAGCAAAGTAAATGTTTAATTAGAACATAGTAATGATCAGATTAAGTATTTCAATGGTCAATCATTCACTGTGTTCTGTGTATCAGAGATAATATTTTATTAAGACAATAATCAAGGAGATTCACAACACTTTTTAGTATCACTGAATAAATATATTTTACATGTATAAATGTAAATAAAGATATGCAAATTCATGAAATACCACAACCGAATGGCAAAACACGCAGCAAAGATATCTTTGGTACTGTGTGAGTGTGTGCATAGTTTGAATTTCCCGGTCGCCATCGCCATATTTGAAACTTTGCAATCCTATACATACATACTATATGCATATACATATATATGTATGTATTATGCATATGTGTTGCAACGTTAGGTTATGTTGAACATATGTCGATCTAATATCCAAGAACTCTGTCAAAAGACAACAACTGGACTCTGGACAACAACAACGAATCACGGAGTATGGACAACACAAGTGAAAAAGCTAGTCTGATTTCTTCGGGTAATTCAGACAAAAAGAGCATACGTTTCCGTGGCCCGAATAAAAGTGTCAAACCTCCTGGAAACCGAGTTGAAAACATAAACGTTAACGAGAATAAATCGGAACTGTCAGAAGAGCAGAGCTCCACAAAAAAATGTGGTATTGTAAAAAACTATATTGTTATTATTTAATCTTCTATTTTAGTTGTCATTTTATATTAGACTTTTCGATTTGATAGGTAGTTTTACGGTTTTTAATTCATGAGAATATTTTTAATGAAGCGTCTAACTTTCTCTTATTTTTTAAGGAACATTTTTAGCTTATCTACCTTCTTTCATGTATACTATTTACAAGAAATATAAATGCAAGTTGATAGAAGAAAAAATAGTATTAAACAGGGTGATCCATGTTATGTTTTTTTTTGTATTAAAGGTCTAGGTGAAAATATAATAACATGAAAGATGCTAGGAAAATATAGCTCTTGTTATGATAACTAGTGATTAAATGCAATTAAATGAGACTAAACACTCCTGAGTAGCATGTATTTACTATAAATATATGCGTATATGTATTGACACAGGTGGAGCGTTTAACATAAAAAAATCCTATATTCGAAACTTTAAATTACCAAGTCTAAATTTCAGAAGAATTAGAAAATGCATTAAAAATTTCAGTTTTGCAATTTAAATTCCAAGAGTTTCTTTTAGCAACTAAATTCAACTCTTATAGTCACTTTTTGAAACTTTTGTCAATATTTGAAGACATTTTTTCTTATTTTGCCTCTTCCACCTTTAAAAAAATTTTAATAGAGAGTGTTTGTAGTTTAACTATATTTAAGCATATCTGTGAACGTTTGAGAATTCTAAATAATTATTGCTTGAGGAGAAGTATCCAAAATCTGATTTAAAAATAGTTTTTGAAACGATATTGCCCTAATTTTAAAAATTTGTAATGCATTATGAAAAAAACAATTTAAAGAAAATATTTACCCATTCATTTTCTAAACAATAACAGTATGAAAATGTTCTATAATCTATCTATAGAATTATATAATTCTACGTTCAGTCCTTCTCATTTATACAATGAATCAAGAACCTCATAAATACGTCATAAGTATTTATACTTATGACGTTCTTCTGACTATATTTGCGGTTATATCTTATTTTTCACCTGTGATCTTATCAAGTAATCTAAAAAATTAAAATTAATTTTTCCAAACTGATAGTTCAATGAAAAATATAGAACTTCTGCTGTTAGATAATAAATTTTTAATCGAAATATAACATTATTTTACAGTTAAATTATAAAGTAAAATTTTGAAACCATTTTCACGATATTCCTTATATTTTTTAGGAATTTCATTGCTACAGTTTTTGAGAACAGAATTAACGAGAGGCTATCATCTCGAACAGGACGAAGAAAGATTCTCTGCTCAGAGGGAAAAAATTTATTCCTTTATGAAAATACCTAGAGAAGTGGAAAAGTTCATGACTTATGGTTTCTTTCAGGTAAAATAATGTTTTCAGAAAAACTGACATTAATATAAGAATTTTTTCTTTGCAAATATCATTTATGACTTATTTTTCAGTGTGCTGATTCATTTCTATTCGTTTACACTTTCTTACCTCTAAGATTTATGATTGCTCTCTGGGCAATGTTTATGAGACCTCTTAAATATTGTTTAGGGTAAGTCTTAAAATGTAGTTATTTACATTGCAAAATTTAAAAACAATATTTTTAGTTCAAATAATTTTTTCATGAAAATTTATAGGGGGAAAAGGATTCGTAAAAAAGAAGAACGATTTTTGAGGTCTGCTGAAGTATGCGATTTGCTAAAAGGAGTGGTGGTGTTGGGTTGTTGGATAGCTACGTGGAAGGTAGACACTTCCATGATGTATCATCTGGTGAAGAGTCAATCTGTCATTAAATTATACATATTTTACAATATGCTGGAAGTTGGAGATCGTCTTTTTAATTCCTTTGGTCAGGACACTATAGATGCTTTGCTGTGGACTGCAACCGAACCTCGGTCTCGATCCAATTCTACGCATTCCCAACACCTTGGAACAATACCTCATTTATTATTCGCTCTTGCCTATGTCTGTATCCTTTTAACACATACATCTAAAATTATTACACAGTAGCACGATTATTTAAAGTTTTTATGATAAAATTCTGCCAGATTTATATCAATCAGTTGTTGAGTAATTTTTTACATCTATACAAGCAGGAAATATTGGTTTTAATAATTTAACCTTGACCAGAAATTGTAGTTTTACACACAATATTGGTGTTATTTCAAGCAACAACGTTGAATGTGGCAATTAACAGTAGTAACAAGGCTCTCCTTACAATCATGATGTCAAACAACGTAAGTTAAACTGTAGTAAAACTGTTTGATGCCTGTTGTTTAATATTTTGTATGAAATCATTTGCATAATAGATTAATTTTATTCTAGTTTGTCGAACTTAAGGGATCCGTTTTTAAGAAGTTTGATAAGAACAACTTGTTCCAATTGTCTTGTAACGACGTAAGGGAACGTTTTCATTTATCCATGCTGCTTCTTGCTGTTGTTTTACAAACTATGAAAGAATATGCATGGCGGTCTGATCGTCTTGCTGTTCTATTGCCAGATTGCGTTATGTTGCTCGTGGCAGAAGTTCTAGTTGATTGGGTACGTATAAAAATAAAACGGTGGAAAAATTCATCTAAAATTTAATCAATTTAATTAAAGAGATTTTTCTTTAAAAAAAGCAATTTTTAAACTCTTACTTAATACATTTTTTAAATTTAGGTGAAGCATGCTTTCATCACACGTTTCAACGATTTGCGATCAACCGTCTACAGGGATTACACAGTGAGTTTAGCATATGACATGTCCCAAACAAGAGAAGAAACTGCATTTTCCGATCCGTCAGATTTAGTGGCTCGAAGAATAGGTTTCATTCCTTTGCCTCTCGGTGTTGCAATGGGTCGAGTATTATGCACGACTGTGACTCCTTCCGCAAAGCCTATTAACATCGTCTATTTTATTCTCGCTTACTTCCTACTCGTCTGTCTCAGAGTGATAATCAGCCTTGTCATTTTGGGAAAAGCTACAACAATAATATCTACTCATAAAAGTTCAAACGATGGCGAAACCTTCAAGAAACCATCATCAAAAAATTCAGAATCTAGTCACATAGAAGTGAACAACACAAACCTTACGATGCCTATGTTTTCTAATAGTGCGGTCAGTTTAAACAATGTTTGCTTAAATGATGCGCTACTCGCATCCCAAGAAAACATAAAGATAGATAGATTCCAACATAGCGTCGCAGAAACGCTTTCGCCACCGAAAAATGTTGTTAGGGCGGGCAGTGAGCCTCTCCTTTCTCAATGACTAATAATCCCTACGTGATTCGTAAAATAGCTTTTTTATCAAAATAAACTGTACATAGAACTCGTGTATATATGTTAATAACTGTGAAATATGGGTGATATTCGATGAGCACACGTTGATAAATACTAGGGTGGCACTTACAATTAAACTTTTTTTCTTTTTTTTTCTATCTTTTGTTCTCTCTTTTATTTTGTAATGTTTAAACATCTCGTTATTTTTTTTCAATAATTACTTTGAAACTCGTCTCTAACTTTTTTTAAAATGCAAAGCATTCTTGGCAAATTATTTTTAAACTTATTCATATACATATTTATATACACTTTTGCATTTGTTTAAATTATATAACACTTATTATCATTGAGTTTTAGTTTAAAATCATTAATTATATTGCTTCCATACTTTGTTTTTGTAATTAAACAATATTTTAAGCCTTATGCGATACTCTACAACATTGAGCTTTTTTAGGAAATCCAATTTAGGGAATGGCACTCAGAAAAAAGTTTGAGTGGAAGAAATTGTTTCTTTAATATTATTTTTTAAATATTTTTTTTAGCCCGGTAACTGACAAATTATTTTATTTTGAAACAATGAAACAGTTCCTTAAAGCAAATAAATAAAGACAGTTAAAAAATATCTTTAAGGGAAAAAACTTTTGGTTAATAAGAGGTAGAATATCAGTTTATCTAGCTCTAAAATATATTTTAAACTAAATTTATAATTTTTCAAGAGTATCTAAATAAAACGTTCTGTTCTTAAAAGAAAATTGACAATGATTCAGTACTTGTTTATGTGTTCTGTATATAATACTACATACATACTTGCAATTATGTATTCAAACTAACTGAATTAAGTTACCTCAAGTATAAGATATAGTTATATATATATATATATATATATATATATATATATTTACGTTTGTATAAATTTAAGGCACTTGGAAATATGTAATACGAAATGTAAATGATGTAATGACTTTTGAAAAAATGTCAGTTTATTTCATCATTTATATGTACATAATTTGACAAATCTTTCTGAATAAAAAAAAATTCTAATCTAAACAAATTTATTATTGGGAGCGCAAAGTTGGTGGCAAAATTACATTTTCTTTTATCATAATTACCAGGTTCTCTTGAAATTTTGTTAACTTACTTTATTTATTTATTTATATATTTGAATTTGATTTCGATAGATCGATAAAGCGTAAGATACACACACTCACGCATGCATGTGTATAAATAAAGGCCAACACACACATAGACGAGCAGTAGACGTCAAAAAAGCAAAATGGCGACATAGTGTTTTGAGGGTCACGGTTAAAAAGTAAAATTCTATTAATTTTTGCTAAAAAATTGAAACGTATTTGGAAGTCTAAAGGTAAGTTTTTTCCGCCTTTATATGTTTAATCACTTATTAATCAAATAACGTTGAACAAGTCATTTAAGGTTAAAAACCACTCTGAAAATAATTCCGTATGTCTTTGATCTGTCACTTTCCCTTTTGTTGTAGCGCAATTTTATGACGAAATCAAACAAAATTTGCGAGTCATGAAGGTCAATTCATTTTTTTTTTAAATGAAACTACCTTCTGTCTCTTAAAGAGACTATGTATTTATAAAATAAGTGACAACATATTCGCAATTATTAATTTTCGATACTGTTGACTCAGAGTATCTGTCAAAATAATGTCACGTGACTGAATGTTTTCAAAATATTGAAGAGAACATCCGTCATTTCTCTCAAAAAGAGAAAGGTTTGTCAAGAAAAGGAGAGAACGTATTAGGTTATCACTTTTTTTTATGAAATAATGTATATATAGATAATTAACAAAATTGTATAATCTTGCATTAAGTTTACTCCATGGCATGATGAAATTGGTCCAGTTGTTACTTAAAAATTCGCAATAAAAAAAATTGTGAAATTGGTAGTTATATTATCTATTGTTTAATTAATAATTATTTTTTATTACTTATTTCTTTTACTATCTTTATGGATTGAAGTCCTATAATATTCACATATTTAAAACTGTTTATAAAAATATCTCGCTGGAATAATAAGTAAACTAGGATGCTATTATTTCTCTATTATATAAAATCACAGTATATGAAAATTTTGCATTACATAATTAAACGTGTAAAATAAATATATCTTAGTTATCCGCGCATTGCCGTTTTACTAATATATCTGTAGATTGCTGTAGATATCGAAAGTTCAACATACTTGGCGGTCTTACAAAGCTCGATTCCTAATTTTATATATAGAAGTTCCTTAATATATATATCTGGACGCGAATGTGTACGTATACCAATTGTCTGTTGCGCGTTTACTTTCAAAATCCCTAGATTATAAGAGCTGCAAATTTAATTTATTAATATCATGCTGGCTATTTATTGTAATAGTTTAGAAGATGTTTCAAATGCTAAGAAAAACCTGGAGAATTATTTTTACAGCGTTTACAAAAATTGCACCTACATTTAACACAATGAATTGAGATAAAATATTCAATAAGGAAGTAAAATTCTTACATTCATTATTATTTATCTCTTTGAGCTTCAAGTATTTAATGCGACATTGTTATCTCCAAATGTAATTTAAAATTTACAGATCGGCGAAAAAAGTAGAAACCTTGGCTTGAACAAAATTTTCAACTTCGGATAATAAATAAATAATGATAGTTAAAAAATAAATCATTTTTTAAACGTAATTTCAATTTTCTCACATTTTTTGAATGTATTAACTTGCAGGGATGGAGTCGTTTTTAGAGCTGTTCGAACCAGTTGAGCCTAAGGCCAGGAGAAAAAAGAACTGGGAAGACGATACAGGTGAAAAAACTGAGCATGAAGGATCTCCAGAGGATGATCTAGAAGATAGATTACCACCTGAGCCTGAACAAGGAAATATAGAGTACAAACTGAAATTGATAAATCCTTCCAGTCAAAGATTTGAACATTTGGTCACTCAGATGAAATGGCGCCTTCGCGAAGGTCACGGGGAAGCTATTTATCAAATAGGTATTATATTTATTAACTGATTACGATTTTTAAGATGAATTTATCTTTCACTTTTTGTGATCTAAACCATGACATTATTTGCAAGGTGTCGAAGACAATGGTAGATTAGCGGGTTTGTCTAGAGACGACATGATGTTGTCGTTGAAAACCTTAAGGGACATGGCAGATAGATTAGGAGCGGCAACGACAGTACTTCGCGAAAGACTTGCAAAGTGCAAATCGAGAACAAGCAAAGTCGAAGAGAAAAGAGTAGCTGAAGTATTGGTTCGAAAATTACGAAAAGGTGATGCTGATGACCATGATGTCGTGATTGATTTAAGATTAGCAGTATTAGGAGGACAAGATGCTGGAAAGTCTACTCTCTTAGGTGAGATGATGAGAACATAGAAGTAGGAAAATCTAAATTGAATTTTATTATTATTATTATTATTGACGAAGTAATGAGCATTTAAAAAAAATGTTAAACTCTTTAAAGATAAATTTCTATAGAATCTGATAGAAGTATTAAACCATCATCGACAACCAGGTGAACTTACAATTTTTATCTGTAGTGAAATTTTTATTTAGGTGTACTTACGCAAGGTGAATTGGACAATGGCCGGGGGAGAGCCAGACTTAATATATTTCGCCACCTTCATGAAATAAAAACTGGACGTACATCCTCTATTTCCCACGAAATTCTCGGATTCGATAACAATGGTCATGTTTTGAATTATTCGGAAATGAAGACAGCAGAGGAAATTTGCGAGCATGCTTCAAAGGTGGTTACATTCATTGATTTAGCAGGACATCGCAAATATCTACGGACGACATTATTGGGTCTCACAGGTATAAATTCGTAATTTCTTTCAATCTTTCATCCTACATTTAAAAAAACTGTAGTTATAAAGAAAATATCTTATTGTCGCAGGTTATTCTCCACACTATGTGATGCTGGTCGTTTCTCCACCTGCGAATGAAGCTTTCCAAGAACATCTAACTCTCTGTTTAGCCTTGCGAATACCGTTCTTCATTATTGTGACTAAAATAGATGTAGGTTTTAGAAACCCTCGAGAAATCATCTTGCAACTAGAAACTATTATAAAAGCTCAGAGCTGTGCTAAAAAGTTGATACTCCATACGAACAATAACGATAAACCAAACGTTTATGACTTAGATACTATACCAGTATTTCTTGTGAGTTGCGTTTCGGGAGAAGGTCTGGGAGAGTTGACAAATTTCATTAGAGATTTGCCACCTACAAATCCAACACCTGTAGAAACAGATCCAGAGTCGTGTCTCTTCCAAATAGATGAAACGTTCAGGTATTTCTCTTGAATAGAAATTCTTAAAATGTTTTTATTTAAAATTTTGGTTTTGAATACTTTACAAAAATTATTTTTATTTGCAGGGTAGTGGGACTAAATGAGCCAGTGTTAGGTGGTTTACTTGTAAAAGGACTTATCACACCCGGAACTCGCCTACTGGTTGGTCCTTTACCTGATGGCGAATTCAGCCCAGTTAAAGTAGTGAGTCTACATCGTAATAAAACGCCTTGCTGCGTAGTTCGAGCATCACAGAGTGCAAGTTTAACTATTGCACCTGTTACGAAAAGAGATCCTCCTTTACCTCATCTGCGACCTGGCATGGTTTTGATTTCTTCTCGTGAGCATCCTCACGCTACACTTTTCTTCCAAGTAAGAATTCAAAACCATTTAAGAATATTTTCTTAATCTAAAATATATTTCTGAAGTGAAAGAAAATATTTAATATTCGTTCCATATTTGAATTTCAGGCTACTATTCTAGTTGTGTATCATCCTACGGCAATATATCCCGGATTCCAAGCAACTGTTCATGCTGGAAATGTTAGACAAACCTGCATATTTGAAGGTATAATGGAGATGAAAGATGACGGACTTCAGACGAATGAAACCGCTTCAGTACTACTAAGATTTGTATGTCATCCAGAGTATCTTCACGTCGGAATGAGGCTCTTGATCCGGGAAGGACGAGCCAAAGCAATTGGGAAAATTACACAAATATTTCCTCTAATTGGGTCACAAAATACGACCCAGTAATTTCCAAACATCTTTTCAGGAAATGAAAGGAGTTTCAGGTAGAATACAAGATTTTTGTTTTTATTTTTTTGATTTATTGAAAGCTATGTATATGTACCTTCTTTCAAGTAAGGTTATATATGAGTAACAATAAGGTACAATACCTTTGTGCCGTTATCGGTTGTTTTTAGAACAGTAACGCAACAGTTACTGTATATGTAGCAGTTTGCGTATTAACATTTACGACTACTTCGTCCAATTGGCTGTTTTAGCGGTTTCTGCTAAATTTTTATTACATGGGTTCTTTCTTTTAAAGACTTACTTAATTTTAAACTAAACAAATAGTGCTTCATAAAGGCGATTTTTGTGCTAACATAATATAGTTATGACTTCAATCACAACTAAATTTCGCTAAATAATACAAGGAGTGCTACCCGCACGATCGACAAATATTTATTTATTTATTTATATTGATAACAAAATTTTGTGTTTTCTCAAAGGAATGTTTGAGACAATTTAGCTAAGATTAAAGTCTTGTACGAGACATTGATTAGTTGGAAATTGTCATGTAAAGTATTGAATTATATTTTTTTAATTATAGACGTAATTGATTTACGCTTGATACTTTTTATTCGTCTCCCATTTATAATTTATAATACAATAGTTTACTTTTTGATTTTAATTTAGGATTAAAACTAGAATTTTATTAATTGAGCATTTGACTTTGAACGGATAAATATTTTCATTGCGACTTTTAAGATCAACGTTAGGATTTTTTAATTTTTATTTAGATGAAGCGTTTTAGTCTCTTTAACAGAAAATTATAGTGTTCTCATTTTCAAGATATTGCCATTAAAGGAAGGGAATTAAAGATTAAGCTCCTGTAGGTGTAATGGGTGTAAAAATTAATTTAATAATCAGTCTATTTGGAAGTGATTTGACCAGGGTAGACGAACACTTGTTCATCGCCCCAGACTTGAGCCTCTATCCAATCTAGGAAAGGATAAATTGCGGTATAGACGCCTGGTACACTGCTACCACAACTAGATCCGAATGATGTTACACCGATAAGAGATTGAGTACTTCCCTTTCTTAAAATGAATGGACCTCCGCTGTCACCTTGACAAGCATCTGATCGACTCGTCGTATTGGAATCTCGGCCACACAGCATATTTTCATCTATCCCATGTGGAAGCTTCCTAACTCCAGGGTACATTTTATCACAAGCAAATCGGCTCACAAGACTGCAAAGTAATAAAAAGTGAATTCTTAAAAAAATAATATCTACTACCTGGAAGAAAATTTCTAAAAATTTTACGAGAACTTTATTTTGACTCTTAGGATCATTTGTGGAAATTTTATTTCCTCATTTTCAGGAAACTCGGGAAATCCCCTGAAATTTACATGTGGGTATGAAAAAAATGAGTTCATGCAAAACTTGCATTTGTATCAATAGCTAGAATTTTTAAACGGAACCTCTTCAGACAGGATAATAATTTATTTCCTTATTTTTAAGAGCCTTGAAATCTAATCGACAATATGTATAAATTATATCGAGTTCTTTTTATAGACTGATGATAGAATCAGTATTTTTTTTTTGTTTTTCGAGAGATAATTTCTTACCTTAAGCTGGGAGTTTTCATTAATTTGAGAGAACGGTCTGTGTCAAAGCTTGTAGCCCCAAATCCAGCTACTAATAGAGAAGCATTTCTTGTATCCGAAATCTCGACGGATTTTGTCAGTAGACAAATAGGCCTAACATTAGCACTAAGTCGAACAGGCATTCGCAATTTAACAAGAGCGATATCATAATAATGTGTATTTATTGTATACTTTGGATGAGGGTACGTTTCAGCGATCAGAATACGTTGAACTGCCTCGTTAGTGGTTTCAAGATCTACTGAACCCATTCGTGCCTACAGGATAATCATTGCGTTTTAATTATCAATTTAATTAACATACATGGTTTACTTTAAATTTTCTTGTATAAATATTGAAATCGATGGTGCCAGAGAATTTAAAGAACTACCTACGGATAATTTTTTGCTTACCTCTACAGGAACTTGACCATATATATTTATTATACAATGTGCAGCAGTTAGAATATATTCTGTGGAGATCAAGGAACCACCGCAATCATAATTGATAACAGTTTTACTATCTTTGTCACGATATCCTAAAGCAGCCATGAAAGGAAATTCACCTTCTTCTGCCTCTTGACCACCAAATATGTGGAAAACTAATCCTTCAGATATTGGGATTTCATTTTCAAATTGTTGACAAGCTGATGGGAAATATGAAATATTTTTAAATCTTTTTCAGTGCAGAAAATCATTTAAAATTTAATAATAATAATAAAATAAATCAAATTGGTCCTCTTAATAAATTAGAATGAATTATTTATTTTTAATTAATAACTTAATTATTAGTTAAATTATATAGCTCTCAGCATATAATTTTGTATTTTTATATCTTAATAATCAATCTAAAGTTCAAGAAGGCGTATATTTAATGACTCACTCTAATACGCTAGTGTGATAGAATGAAAATTTCCGACCTTATCAAAATTGTGAAAACAGATGTTGAATACAATGTCTGGTCTGTGATATGTAAATGAATGGAAAAAAATTAACATCATAAAATTTGTTTCTGTCGATTGAAATTTAAAAAATGTTCCACTGAAATATATGGATGGGGAATTTAATTCAATATAGCATTTAATTAGTCTCAGCATGAAAGATTCATTCTCAATAATGAATTTCATCATCGCCCTTGATCCTTTTATAAAAAAAAACTTGTTCAAAATTCTAAGAATTGAATTAAACCTTCAGAATATCTTCCTTCTTTTCAAATCCTGGTTCAGATAATTAACAAAGCAAATCAATTAACAATAATATCCATTATTTTTTTCTTTCTTACCTACGTCAGCAGATCGAAGGCCAATTTTGCCAAAGACATGTTGTAATGGACAACAAACAACTTCCATTGATCCGAAAAAGCCGCAGCGATCTTTTGAATTAGGACCTCTCAATCCTTGCACCGTTTCTTTCAATTTTTCTGGGCATTGTGTTATATTTTTACAAAGTCCTTTTTGTCCTTTATCCAGAAAGCATGGACTGCCTTCTAAACAAAATAAAAATTAGGGAGGACTATTTCCAATTTGCAAGAGTGACATCTTTTCTTTTCAGAAAACCCTAATTGTTATTATAACGAAATTTAAATTTACCGAAAATATTTACTAAACAAAGGTAGAAAATTAAGTTTTGTACGAAACTTTTAATCATTTGAGTTTTCGGGATTTTGGTTTTTTTACAAAAAAGTTATTGTCCCATTGTAAAAATAATATAGCCAGCATAATATGTCTCATGGAATAAAGTGGGTTATCAAAATTAAGTGAAGCGTGCTTGTTGTTATTTGATAATGATGGTAAAACCAATTGAACAAAACAAAGAAAACAAACAAAAAAGAGCTCAAACAATTTTATTAATTAATTAGCTTAACGTTTGAGCTCAAATAATGTTACTAATCTTTTATTTACCCAATTATAAATAATATATTATATTTGTTTTCACTTTACAACATATGTCTTGATAATGGCAGGTATAAGTTTATGCGAATTATTGGATAACTAATTTCTAAAAACTGATAAGCCTAATTATGTATTATCATTTTAGTAATTACCATAAAATTCTTCTTGAAACGCAAAATCAGCAGCGCAACAAATTATCAACAATTGCAGGCATTGTAGATATAAGAAAAAATTCAAATTCATTGTTTACTTGTCTGGCACTCATATAAAGGTATACACGTGGCTTTTCAGAAATCTGTAAGAAACCAGGAAAATAGTTTCTTTGACTTTTTTTTAATTGTTAAATTAAACAAACAAATCATTCACTTTTCAAAGTTTTTTCTGTTCTTTTGGTCTGTATTAAAAAAAATGAACGCGTAGTATTAATTTTTGGAACTGTCTTATACGGAATAATCTGTAAGAATAGTCAGTGCTTTAATTTTTTTGTAATTAAGAACGTACACTTCTGTTAAACTAATTTTTTCAGCATATACCTTAGTCTAAACTTTCTTATCGCAGATGTTTAATGACATAATAAAAAGTATCCGAAAATAAAACTTAGTAGCGTAAATTATTTATAATCTAGAAACTTCTTCTTTTTTTCACGAACAGTTTTAAAGTTGATTTAAAAAATTAATATTAGCGAAGATACGAAATTCAATCCTTCAGTCGCGAAAACGTCGGTTTGACTGAAACTGAAAAGAATATATTCTCCTTTCTCGTGTTTTATCAAATCCAAGTGTGTATAGAACACACACATATTTCGAAACCAGCCATTCGTGGGTGTGTTTGCCTATTATATACCTACATAATTATATATGCATATGCCTAATATATATATATATATATATATATATATA
>UCOH01000287.1:0-22892 GCA_900474275.1 Synergus japonicus
GGTCCAGAAAGACAACTACCCTAAAAACTCCCAATGGTGTCTCGTGAGAAGACCGCCAGACTCCAGAACACCGAGAAGGGCAACCACACGTCGAGAATCTGGTGAACGAGATTCGGTTAGTTGGATGATATGACGGTGGTAAATAATCACTGTGGCAACGATGTATTTCGATATTTGGTCCTGGTTGCGTTACGCCGTGTTTACTAAAGTTAAACTTCGCGAACGCGTTACCGACACTATGCACAATGGCGGCCCGTGGTAGTAAGATGTCTTGAGCGTGGGGAACTCAATCGTTGTTCTCCACTTCGCGTCGGACGGGGACTGAGAGCGAGTCTAGCGTCTCGCGGACGCTCGTTGGGTCTCGTCTGGAGGGGATAGCGGCCATCATGGATGACGCGCGCAGCTCTGTCGAAAGGCGCACGCAACGCGGAACCAGGACCGTATTTATTAATCCAAAAAAAATACAAAACATTTTACATTTATCAAAAAACCACGAACGAGTAGTCGGAAGGAAAGAAATCGAAAATTAAAAAAAAACAAAGTGTGGACACGGCGGCGTGCGACAAATTATAAATAAACATTTGACAGTAACCGGGAGCTCTTTGTGCACGGCTTCTCGTGCCATTAGCCAAGTATATTTAAGCTGCACCAGGCCCGTCAAGAAGACAAAGCTCCACAAATATCCAGGGGGACAAAAGGCTTGCTTCAAAGAGTAAAAAAAGGAGTAAAAGGGTAAGAGAGGGTGAAAAAGCGACAGGCGAACGTACTGACAAAACGCACTCGCAAACGCATCCTATTCAAAGTTTTGAAGGTCCTTTTCCCTGTGTCCTCGACAATCTCGAAGGGATAAAGTGGTCCTTCAAAAGTTTTGATCTCGCGGCACTTTTTTCTGTTCTCGAGCGTCAATGCTACAACTTTCGGGGGTTCTTTTGTTTCCGTCAAACTATAATCTTGTTTCGTGGTGTAATTTTTCACTGTCTACCGATCTCGTCGAATTGCGCCATATTCCTTTAATTAACTCATAATAATGTTAAAACAATCATAATTAATCTGATTTTCGTTTTATGTCATGATTACATGACGAAAATTAAATGAAAGCACAAAAAGAAATGAAAGCATGAAAAGGAATGAAAGCATGACGTGAAAGAGATACGATAAGACACGAGAAGTTAGAGAACGTGCCAACAAAAGTAAAGATGAAGAAGGGAGGTTTCTTCAGGACTCAAGAAATTAGAATAATGAGGGTTTACCCTCTACTTCTAAGCCTAATGAAAGACTGAGCCGCAGTTTCTTTCCTCCCTTCCTTTCCTGAGTTATAATTTATTCAAGGGCCTTTCGGGCTCTTGGAGGAAGGGTGCAAAGTAGAACGTGGGGATATTTAGAATTTGGACAGTGCTGGCTTCCTGCCTATTGACCGACTGCCACCAACAGCCGCATTGCAGTGACCTACGATACTCCGCCAACCTCTGATGCCATAACCTGTTTGTTTTTCCTGCGAGTTTCACTCGGTACACTATGTACACGAAAACGGTGCCATTGCACTGCAAATATACCCATCATGCGCTTGTTTGTTTGCTCGATTTTAGTGCCGTACTAAAATGAGAAAGACCTTCTTCCATCTTCATGATGCTTCATCCTTATTGATTTGCTTCGGGCTTTTTAGCGTGGGAAAGCTTAAACAGGGATTGTTTAACTTAAAAGCGTCACGTTTTGAATGCTTCACTATTCTGTTATTGTAAACAATAAATAAATCTAATCTTCAATTGAGGAATCCATAGGAAGGTCATTTCTTATAGCACAACCAGAAATTTAGGGAAAAGTATCAAAGCGCTTTGGGTGAGAGAGAAACGAAGATGCGATTGATTAATCACGGATAAATCATATAAATGCCGGATGATAGATGTGCCAAAGAATCAGAGTCGACACCCACCCTTCGATCCGTAAGAGAAAACTCTTCTAATGACACTCCTTCCTTAACGTGCACTTCTCATTTTCTACTTTATCTTCTTTATCGACACCTTCTGCCAGCTTATCCATTTGGCTTAATTCGCAGGTCATTCCTTTCATGAAAGGAAAATCTAGGCTTTTTCTCCTGTTACTGAAGACAAATATATTAATCATCTTTGAGTGAGAAAGTACTAAATTGAAATGAAAAAAAATCTTTCATTATTATTATCTTAATATTCAATTTGCTTCGTCATAGAGGAAGCTTTGTAAAAGTTGATAAAACTTCACAGCTATAATAGTTTTAACTTACTCTATGATTTAAATTTCTCGATGTAACTAAAATACAGAAAATTAAAGGTCTTCAGACTAAAAAACTATTATTAACCATTGTACTCTTTAGTTTCCTTGATCCCAAGTAAATAGGGAAAAGCCCATTTGTCTGTTCGAATGTAAATTCAACCCTACGGATTTCACAGGATGACCATCCAAGTGTCCACTATGCATGCAAATACCTCGTCCCATGGTTATACAGTCTGTATTATACGTACAACGAGAATTTAATTAAAACCAGAGTTTATAATCTCGTCCTGATATGTTTAGGGTTAAAGGTCTCGAATGAAAATGTCAATATTTTGATGAGAGGCTTATAAAAATATAATACATGTATTACTTATATAATACTTATAGAAAATCATCTGCAGCATAAATTGGCATGTATTTTTTGAGTAAAAAAATATAATTGCTATTTTTTTAGCTAAAGAGATAAGATATTTATTTAATCACAGATATTTACTGAGTCAAGCTATAGACGGACATGTAGTATACAATATAGTGAATCTAATAAAATGGCCGCAGATCTGACATACAACAACCTCTACTACTGACTGTCAGTAAGTATAAAGCTTTCTCATATCGACAGCGATCAATAGCAGGTCATATCATCGACTACTCACATAATCTAAAGGCAATATCGTATCTGGCTAGAGTTACCTCGTAACAGAAACGTGCATCGTGATTTCTTGGAGGGTTGAATACGAGAAGGTGCAAAAAGAAGAGACTATGGATGTGGTGACAAAGAGGGTGATGAACAAAAGATGTTTGAGGAGTGGCAAGTTCTTGGACTCTGATTTCTTGCGGTCCTTGAACTATATCATTTCGTCTTCATCAATGTCAGCGATCCATCAAAGGGTATAAGATAAAGTTTCTAACTAATGAAACCAGCGATGGTGAAGAGAGTTCGAAAAAGGCTCAATAAAAAAAGTCCTAATGTTGAACAGATTTGCAGTAATTGTCGCTTATCTCCGTCGCACCTAATCCAGATGTGGACAATCAAGGGGGTCAACTTTTTGATATTATTATCGCCAGTTGATAAGTTATCTGACATTTTCATCATTTTATCAAGCATAATAGATAACGTGGGGAATCATTCAACATGAACAAGACAAAATTGCCTCATCACTGTTATATCACTTTGAAATGGGTGAGAAAAGTTATGAATATTCACTTTTAGTAATAAACTTTCCAGAGTAAATTTAATTGCTGAAACGACTAATAAAAAGTAACTTTCTGAGCTTGAGACTTTAATTGGAGACTTGAATCTTTAAAGACATTTTCTCAACTTTCGGGAATTTTAAATTTTAGATTTCATATAAAGGTCAAGGTACTCCTGAATTGCCAACGATAGTTAAGATGTATTTCTGGAAGAGTAATTATCATCTATTTTAGTCAAGGTAGTCAAACACGCATTATGAATACTGATATAATTGCCTTATCTAATCTTGTGGGAGTCCTTGAAGACAAGAAATCACCCTGCAGGTGATATTATAACGCCTCTAATATACTAGTCGTTATAGAGGGTGAATTTTACGAGAAAAGTATATTTTGACGATGACATAAACGATCGGCTTTATTAAATGTGTTATCCACTAGTTTTATGGATACTTAACTCGGAAATACTCGAGGGTGCAAAATTTGCCTGCTGATTTCCTTTTCTAGAAAAGACTATAAATAATTTTCTCTTGTAACAAGAGGATTAGAGAGGCTTTAATATTTAAATGTTGGTAAAAAAATCTAATTTTGTAAACGCCTGACTAATTAACATATTACTGAATTCAAAGTGAATGAATTTCATTCAGCTAAAAAAATTGAATTACGAATTAAAATTAGCAAAAGCAAACAAGAAAGCAATCTACAAGATCAGAAACTCAGATCAACAATAAAAAACTTAATTATTATCAATCTACTCTAAAAAAATACAAGAAGTTTATCCATGATGCAAATTAATCGAAGCATTTTATGCTTTTAACCACTTTATATGCTAATATTTCATATTAATCAATTCGACACCATTATAGTCATATGCTTAATACTAAAATCCAAATTACAAAGAAAGGAACATGTCATAATTAATTGTTAGCAAATACTAAATTTTAAAAGTTGTTATATGCACAGATCGTATACGAACATCGAACGGCCTTTGAATATTCAAGAGACACGTGGATGTACACGGAGAAATTTGTACGCGAATTGAATGTTGCCTCGTTTAATTTGCAGTGATCACGAAAGTGAATCGACCACCGTGTTCCGGGTTTCAGAACTGAAAACGGGTAGAGCATCACACTAAGATCGGAGCGTTCCAATTTCCCAATGCGAATTTTCTTAATGCATCCCGCATAGTCTCCGACACGTATTACGTACCCATGTTGCCACCATTTAGATAATTGGATGGAAAACTCTCTACCCCCAATTTCCATTCGCCAAAGCATAGCGAAGCAAAGCGAAGCAAACGACGTGCGCTAAATACCACGACTAAAATGTACTTTTGTGGTCACGGCAAACACGCTCGGCACACATATAACTGACTTGTGTATATGTTCCAATGCATGTTACTACATAGTTCTGCAACTATTTAGAGCACAAGGGGTGCTCTGGAGATTGTCCCAGGTGTGAATGGAAAGCAACCGAGCAGATCGTTAAACAAGCTATTGTACTAACTCTAAGCAAAGCTCAACACTAATTTACCAAAAATTCCTGATTTACATCTCTATACAACCGAATTTACTCTAGGACTGCTGTTTATTCAATTCTAATTAATATAGCTGAGTTTACGTTAATTGGAATATAATAAATACAAGACAATGGAAATATTGTAAAGCCCTCAGTTCGAATCCTTTTTAAATCTAATGGATTTGTAATTTGAATACTCTCAGAATAAAAAATTATGTTATTTAGAATTGGTTTTATATCAGATGATTATGGAGTCATTTTCTAGTAATGAATAATAAATGAGTGTAATAAAAACACCCTTTACACACTCACTTGAAACAGAACCAATTTATATTATACTCACATAAAAGTGCCCCATAAAACTGTAGAACAACTGAACTCACCTGCAACAGAAAGGAAATGATACTCATTAATAGGAAATAAATTTTTATTGAATGATAAAGGGTGTCTGTTTGCAAATTTTAAATATGCTAGCAGAAGCTTAAATTTTATGTACTGTAATATCTTATTATACTTTTTTATATATTTAAACATGTTTTTTTTTTATTATAAAGGACCTAAAACTTACAATTAGGCGCAAACTTTGAATAACGTTAAAAAAAATTTAAGTACTATCCCGGTTATTTCCCGATTTTCTCAATTGGTAGACACTCTGCATGATAGCACTCGAGTTGCGAGGTTCCATCCCTTTCATAATTATTATTTTAATTACAGTAATCTACTCCTTTCAATCAGAGTGAAACGGTATTATTAATTTTCAACTCTATAAGCATCCCCGCTTTTCGCAATCAAATAAACTAAGTCTCTCATCTCTAAAATACTTTCCGAGCCCTTTACACGTGTTTATAGACATACGACGAACTCTGTGTAACGAAAGACTTGGTACAATTAATGTAATTAAACTTGCGAGGTTGTGAACAAGAGGAGAGCAAAACCTACTCTTCACGTGCGATTACACACAACTTCGAAAGCCTTTTAAATACCTAAAGCTACCTTTTCCTTCGAAACACACGAGTTCCCTTAGTTACGTGCTGCAGTAAAGCATCTGGTAGCAGGGATATAAAAAAGTTTATATTGTGTAATCCAATAAAACTCCCGACATAAATTTCAAAACGAATTAACCCACTTGCCTCTCTAGCGTAGTTTACCTTAAACCTCAAAGAAATTAAAATTATAATTTCACTGTTAAAGTAACGTTCTTTTTAAATTAAGAATAGTGTTTTTTGAGCATCCTGTTTTCAAGTTAATATGCATACTGTTTTAATTTGCTAACTTCAAACTGGAAAACAATTCATGCATGAACTGAAACGATGCGTAAGCGGAATTCATTAGAAAAAAGTAAAATATACGATCGATGTATTTTGTTTGTTTTGATATCGAAAATCGCTCAAAGGTGATACTAATTTTTCACAGTATTCCTTTGTCAATAACAAATTTTACCCTTAATTGCGTTATTAACAGGTAAAAAACTGAATCTTCCAGACCGTCATTAGCAAGTACTTAAATTTGTTACTATAATTATTTTCCAAGCTTTCATTTTCCAGGAACTTTATCCTCTTACTTTCTATCTCGTCTCCAAGCACCGGAAATTTCACTTAAAGAGATTTTCTACTGTCAGCGGCAAAGTAAGAAAAGACAGAGAGTCAAACACTCGTTTTTGATAGTTAATTACGCGTCAAGTAAGCTCTGGAACATATGAAAGAAAAAGGGTGGTGGAGTGAAAAGTTGTGGTTCGCTGAACTACATAAAATGCAGAAAAATGGGGGAAGTAATTTTCCGAGCGGTATACAGAAGCGCTGCCACAAGGATATCGAAGCTGGCAGCAATATCCAAAAAAGGAAACACACGGTTGTACAGATACTCGTGTTACATCAATAAATTTAAATAGGAAGCACGAGTCGGGGAATTCGTACTTTCTACCCCTTTCCTTCGTTTCCATTATTGAAGCTCTCTTCCTCTTTTTCACCACCCTCTTTTCTCTCCCTCTCCTACTACAAATACTGTTTATCTTCCGATCCCGCTATATGCGATTTTTCTCCCCTCTTTTCATCCATCACTACGTCCGGCTTTCAAACAATGTTAAAATACCGTAGAATAAATCAAGCACACGTAGGACAGATGTAGGGTGAAGAGGAAAATGAAAGAGTGGCAGAAACAGCTGATTTCCGTTTTCTTGCCCTTTTACAATGCAGACTTTGCAAAATTAAAATTCAAATACGTTTAGAATAATAAGGGCTTCTAAAGCGAAAACTGTAATACTCCTCGTATTAATTTCCACAATTTCTAAATCGTTCCAATTATTATAATACTTCAATTATCATGTAAATGATACAGATTAACTTGAGTCTCCATAAAATGAAATCTCCATAAAATGGATAAAAATTTAATAGGAAAGGCGACGTAAATTGTTCGTGCAAAAAGATTGAAAGAACGATCTTAGCTCGATTGCAAAAAGTGTCGCATGTGAAGAAATCTTTAATATCAGCTGCAGAGAGCAGTGCAAGAAACAGAAGCAATGAAAAATCAAATCAAATTTACGTATAAGAAAAACAGAGTAGAAGAAAAGAGACTTTCATAGGTGATCGTCGCGGACAGCGGTTACTTGCACGATCGAGAGGAAAAGCCATGGGGTTCTTTCACCCGAAAAATGGTATTTCTTACCCCTATTTCGCATCGAGGGTCATCCAGGGAATTTTACGTCTTGTGGAAAATTTTCTCGTCTCACACAAAAAAAGATCTCACTTGTTCAAATCCTCCTCCCACCCTTTTTATATTACACCCCGATCCCTACTCTTAATACTCAAACCTCACCTTATCTAGGATCTTTCATGGATATCGTTTTTTCAAGAAGAAGACGAAGACTGACGTTTATCTCGAATTACTATTCCTGCGAATCATGTGGGAAAATATATAAGGTCAACAAATTTTCTACTGACAACGTGAGATTTTATATGGCTACCTTTCATCACTCGTTAAATTTGTCTGCGTTTTATGCTTTTGTGTACTTAAAGGGAAGGTTTATTGATTGTAAGAATCGTATAATGCACCTGAATTTTCTCTTGATAAAATTAAACGAGAAATAATAAATGGAATACATACAATATAACTTCACCTACATGTTTAAAATATATAACTCAATTTAATGTTTTATCACACGCAATACACACATTATTCTCGTTTTGTGATTAAGAAAAAACATGATTAGATTAAACGATAGAAAGAATAGTTTACTATGCTCTATTTATTACAATTTAATTTTATTTAGTAACAGTAAACACTTTACATTCTTGTTTACGGAAAATAATTAATGCCCATTCTATTTTATCCAGAAATATTGTTCCAAATAAAAAAAGCAATAAACATAACTAGTTTTTTTTCATACAGAATTATTTTTAAGACAAATGAATCAATATTTAACACTTTTTCTAGTTTAAAATGTATACTCAACATAAAAATTCCTTCATTTGAACATGCATACCTTTGAGGTAGCAACTTCAAACGAAAAGTTCAGCTTCTATAGAATTAAGAGATTAATATTATTTCACACAGGTTTAAAAAATTGTTTTCAGTGGATCTGAAACGTATAATGCATGTATAACGTATTTCCTGACAAAGCGGTGCAATTCAAAGGTTATGGAAATTCTCTGGTACAAAGGCATTCCAGAGGAAAGCCACACATAGAAAAGACGCGCGCAAAGCATATTCATGAAACGAACACGAATTAATAGAGAATTTAAAATAAGTTTGAAAAGTTAAATTTTCATTTAACTAAAAAATTAATGTTTCCACGCTTGTTATTAATATAAAATGTACATTTCATTATTTGTAATTAATGTAACGAATTTTTGTATCATATTTTTTCTCCTATTTTCTTTCTAGAAATGTCGATGACTTTGTAGTTTCTATTTATGTGCCACAGTGAGCCTTGCCAAGTGGAGAACCTGAATTGCAGCAGTTCGAATACCATCGTGGTATGAATCGATTCTTTAACTAGGAAACAAACATGTCCGACAGGGAAAGAGTGAGCACGGAAAAAGAAGGAAGAGCAACATGGAGTAAATGAGAGAGGCGAGGAAATAATTTGTGTGCACGCCTGTTCGAAGGACGGACAAATTTGGAAGAACAAAAAAGCAGAAACTGGTCATTCAACTTCAATCGCAACAAATTAGACTTCTCTCGCGTGTTTTCACTCTTCTGACCATATTGTCATTCTATAATTAACGATGAATTAAATCTGGAGTAAATGTGCATTCCAGCAAAGCAACTAATCAAGAATTATGAATGAATCAAGAATCCGTAATGAAAGGTGTTTAAAAAAAAACTCAGGAAGTGGAAACGATCGATGGATATAAAGGACATATACCCTGGAGCAAAACTACATTCGTTAGAACAATTGACTCTAATCTAATTCAATTCGATCCAATCTAATCCACAGTACATCATTGGCAGCAGCTGATCCTTTTCCTGCTTATGGTTCTTATATTAGATGGACCTTTACTAATAAGAAATTAAGTAATTAATGAAAAAATTGAATAAAGATGCGATATTTATATAAGTATAAATTTTATATAAGTTAGCAAAATTCATATTCAAAATTCATTGAGTTTGTGTAGGAAGGATAGGAAATTTTAAAAATAATTGCAGTGGAGAATTCAATTGAGGTTGAAGGGCATATCTATAAAAGCTTGGAAAAATGGCTCATCGGTATGATGGTAGCTGAGGTCGGAAAGGGATTTTCTAAGACTTGACCTACTGGTGCGATTTAAAGTATTGTGCTGACACTTCTCAAGATGGCGTCGCTGCATGTACGCCCACTCAGCGGAGCCTTACAATGCCTCGAGAAAGCTTTTTGTTCCAGAATAAAGACCTTGCTCACACCACCATGTCACCCTAGAGTTTCTTCGCGACTAAACTCGCCTCCCCTTTTCCCACACATACATACATATAAATGAACCTATATACATATGAGTAATAAAGTCGGACCATTATAATGCACCCACCCTTGTCACCTTTGACATCTAGTTGAAAAAACAAGTTTCTAACTTGTCCAGGAAAATTACTAGAAGGAAAATCGACAAACTAATATATTTCTCATTTTAGTACAAAATCAATAAGAAAAGACATGAAACTGAAAATTTTAATGTGGTAGGGGGTTAAAATTGCTTTATATTTCTTTTGACATCAAATGGAACCATTTATGACAATGATATTTGAGGTCTCGTGCTTTTTGCAAAAAAAAAATAATTTTTCGTTGTAAAAGTTGAAAACTTAAGTTTCATGAAGGGACGGCAATAAATCGCTTTAGAATTGAAGTTATGAAAGTGTTTAATCTAAAAAGTTCTTTTCTAAATGTATTTAAAAATTTTTCCTTTTAAAAGCGGAAACAAGATAAAATTCTGCGTCAAATAACTCGAAAGTTTTGAAAGGCTTTAGTTAATACCATAAGAGGATATATTCCTTTCAAAAGAAATATGACTCTTTCCCTGTAATTTATTTAATGATGAATACTAGGTTAGCTAAAAATGATTAAGTTCCTTTAATTTCTTTGAAGCACCCTAATGAATATTTTTCAACCTACAATTAACGTTAATCTTTCCAGTTTAAATTTAATACGAAATTCCGACAGTTTATCTGTAGAATTTAGTTTAAAATCATGGGAATCAGTCCTACTAAGCAATTAAGAAATTGATATTAATCCAGAATTAATAAAAGAAGAAATAAACAAACTTGTTCCAATAAAGAAATTTGCTTTTTCTTTTTATAACTGCGGTGACGAAATTATTCAGTTTTCTCTAGAAATCGAGGCAGACGGTACATTGTCCGCGAGGATGTAAGAGGACGTTGGATCCCCCTTTACTTTTCCAATGGTTTTGAACAGTAGGTTTTAATTGCAGTCAGAAAATGGGAGAACATTGAAACCATGGTTCGCTTCTAGAAGGTTTGATTCCGTAAAAGTAATAGTCTCTTAATTCCTCCTCACCCTGTTTTATCCTCACAACTTTCTCGAAGGTTGGTCTATACTATATCCTGCTCGAAAGTTGAAACTGCTATCGAGATACTTGCTTATAATCACCGACCCGATACTCTCTCCCACTTTTAATCGTTGTGGTTTCGATATTGCACGACGACGCCAAGATTTTAATTGCTGTGACAAGAAGAAGTTTGATAAAAGAGAATGTAGAAGTAGACAAAGATATAATCACTTTTTTAAGTGCAATATACACTTCGCAGATTCTGGATCTTAAAGGAGATTGAAGAATAATTATTATAAGTACAATTTATGTTACCCAATATAAGTTTATAACAAAAAACCTGTAATCTATATTGCTTATATAATTAAACAGAGAGCAAGTTTTTTCTGTAAGAATTTTTATAATTATTCAACCTATGAAAAGGTCATTATAGCGAGTCTGACCACACACGGGCTGTTCTACTGTCATGAATACTTGTTAAAGGTCTCCCTCTGACATTATATGTAATTTTAAAAAAAACCATGATTCAAAGTATTTTTATTTTTAATATTCTTGCAAAAGATTGCACAATGGAAAAACAATTTCTATCTACATAGAAAAAAAGAACCATAACGTTTTAATCTACGATGGATCAAGATTTGCCACCTTGAAATTTAGTGTGTATTTTCAATAGTAAAAATTCTTAACATGACACATTCGTCCCCAAATTGCAACGCATTAAAAAAAAATGATATTTTAGACTTCTCCAGAAATAATAAATTAAGAAAACTCTACGGTGCAGATAAAATTTAAAAGAGAAGGACATTCCAAAATACTGTCGAAATGCATGCGTTACTCGTGAATCACTTTTACGGCATTTCTTTCCCTCTCCCCCCACTATCCCTCATTATTCTTCTATTTTTTTCGCGTCTTCCAGACGCCTCTCATGGCATTCTGCCTGTTCTCTTCTGAACCAGGGAGGTTCGTTTGAAGTCTTAGGTCGAGAAAGAGGAATCTGAGGGTTCTGTACCCATAGGTGTCTGTCTCTACCTCATTCCTCTTTTCTCTTATCCACCCCTCCTTTACTTTTTCCTCTCTTTCACTCCTTTTTCATCTCTTTTACTCCTTTTTCACCTCTTTTACTCCTTTTTCATCTCTACAAGCTACAACCTCCTCTACCTCGGGCAGTTTCGTTCTACAAGCGACGAAGGAGCGCCGACGGTGGCACCCTTGCCCTTGACTAGCGCGAGAATGCTTGTCTGAGGGTTGCAATGCTGCAGACAGGAGGGGAGACAGGAACAGGGAGGAAAATCGAAAGAGGGATGCACATGAGTGAAAGAGTGAAAGAGAGGGGAAAAGAAAGAGTGAGAAGTTGCGACACCAGACTTCAGGGTGGAGTATATCTATAACTATATTGTCCTTGTCCTATGAGTGTGGAGTGCGTAGCGAGTGGAGGGTGCAAAGAGGGTTGTGCGTTAAGTGGTTGGTTGGCTGGTAGGTTTCAAGCTGCCTGGTTACCTCTACGGTCGCGTCGTTGGTTTCGATGGTAAACCAGGGAATAATACCGATCGATGTCGCGAAATCAGTCAATCGCAAACCCAAAATCCCTCCAATGATCATCCCTGAATAGCAACTTCACAAATAACGCACAATATTCCATCCACAGGAATTAACGTCAATCAATGATTTTCTACAATCTCCAGTACTTAAAGAATATATCATTTCTGTTATCCAATTCTCTGAAATTTTCTGACCGATTGGATATTATGCTGCACAAAAATGAACGAGCTTTTACACGAAAAAAAGAGGCGAACAGATTTTGGCCGATGCGCTTGGTCAACAACAAAAGCTGACTCGTACTCCTCCACGCGTATGTGTGTCTATGGGCAGTTCTGTGCATTATTGAAATACACGCCGCATGTTTTTGTTCTTTTTTCCGTGCGCTTTTTAGCCAAAGTAGGAAAAATTTTCATCGTTTGAGAGCCACGTAAGCAAAAACGGGAAAACACTGGTATAAAGGTTGAATTTTATCCCGGTTCTCGAATAAAACGATTATGAATTTTTCACTCATACGTGAATTTTTTACGGTATCAACGAGATTTATTTCGTTCTCGACAATATATCTGCCAGAATTGGAGCGTTTTTCCACCATTTAAATTAATTAATGAATAAGCAGTATAATGGAAAAACTTATTTTACAATTTTTCTTAAAATTCGGTGCTATTCGGAATAAACGTGTCATATGTAAAATGTTTCCTATAGTAAAAAAAACTACATTTTAATGCTTTTATTCTCAAAAATATTGAAGATTTCCCAGTGTATTTTGACGAAATATTCAATAAAAATAGGTAGTTTCTTTATAGGATTGGAAAGACACTTAAAGAAAATATTGCAGATTTACCGTCACCGACGGTATAATAATAGGTACTCTGATCATTCTGTCAATAAATTGACTTGGATCCAGTTAACGCATTGCCCGCACGATCGATACTACCTGAGTTTTTCTCCCATGCCCTTCGAAAATTAAGAATACTTTTCTATACTCATTCATTATCTTAATTAAGGAATCCCGACTTGTAAATAACTTCTCTCAATATTCAAAACAATATCAATCGTCTTGACAACACAGCAAATATTAATTCACAGAATTAAAACAAAAATTAAGGATAGTAACAAGGAAACGAAAATCACGTTCAAGATTTAAAAAATAATATTATCTTTCCAGTAACGGACACGTGAAAATTACAAGAGAATGCTTGGAAACTTGTTTTATCGATGAACTTCAATTCTGATTTTCTTCCTAATCTGATAGAGAAGCTATAAAACTCGTCGTAAAATCCCTGTAAGAACAGATTCGCGTGCTCCAGGGAGAAATGCGTTATGTGAGATAGGGTCACCCATAAATCCTATACATGTTTACTTTCTGTAATAAAAAAAGGAACCATCTAAGTAAATTAAAATGAAAAGTGTCCAAAGATTGCATATTCAATATCGGATAGGTGATGCAACATAAAGTGGAAGATATAGATTATGTTCCCAAAAATAATCGAGGCGAATGTAAATGGCAATCAATACCAATCATTTTTCAGATTGAAAAATGATTTATCAATTGAAAAAAGATGCAAAGGTGACAAATTCCTAAAATATGTAAAATAAATGAACAAATTTATAGTAGGTGAAAAAAGTGAATAGGTGACGACCTATGTGATGATTGCAGTAGGGAAAGAATATACACAAAGCTAAAAAACGTGAGCGGAAACTCCTTTAAGCGAGAACTGTTGGTAAGTTTTTATATGTAACGACTTCTTGAGACTTCATTGAATTCTTATCGCATTCTTGACTGATGTAAACACCGCGACACGTACTCATGCTGACAAGAAATTCAAGAGATTCCACGCATTTCCAATCGAAAAGTTGAACGTTTCTTGTTTACTAACACTCACATGAATACGAACTGTTAAATGCCTCTACTAGTAGAATTATGTATTGTTCCAATAATATTTCATTTCTTTACCTTCTGTCAAATAATTATATTAAGTTATCGAAATTTTAATTTTAATTTAACATTTGTTTAATTGAAGAAGGTGACAGACTCAAATAGTATGTAAATTTTTCAAAATAATAATTTACATATCAACTTTCAGATGAAGTTTCTTGTTTGCAAAATTTTTTACTCGCTGTGATACTTAAAACAATCATAAACGTTCCCGAGAATTGTCACCTTCAATATAGTACCAGAATAACACCTCGCTCTCACCTACATTTCCCTGCACATCATATTTTTCTCCATTTCGCAAAAATATACGTGAGAGCTCTGGAGCCATCAACTACGCTTCATCCTAATATGTCCTCCATTTTATTCTGTGCGGAGAAAATAGTGCGACAATGCCCATTAAAGCGTGCAATATTCATGTCAGAGTGCCACCAATGGGAAATTCCAATACAGCGAGCCGTTTGGAACAGGCATCTAGTATATCTCTGCTCGTCCATAAATCATGCAATGCAATATACCATCGGATACTTCTACAATGGTCACGCTTTATATCTGCACATACATCCCCACATTCCCATAAACCTTAAAAATAGCGAGAAATTAACCAGAATTAACCCAGGTGGAAAGTATGTCCATTTGTGCACAACTTACATCTCTCTAAAATTAGGACGAATCGCCTCTTGGGTTTTAAATATTTTTCACACCACAACAACCTTTTTTCAAAAACATTACGGTTTTCTTTTTTAAATAAACAAAAGGTAAATGTCTGAATATGAAGAGAGTTAATTTATTTTCCTGAAATTTCACTACTTTCCCAGGCAATTTGTCCTTGACTTCTCTGACAAGTGTCCACTCAGATCTTGTATAAATTTCAACATTTCGCAATTTCTTTTCTGAATGCTTGCAATATTAGAGAAAAATTTGGAAGTGTTGAAGTGTTAAAAGAAGATCGAGTCAAAGCAAGGTTGAGACTTGGATATCAAATGAAATTCCCACCTCGTATGTACGTGACTTAACGTATGTACCAACAGAGAAGAATTTGGAATGATGTAGATATTGACCAATCTGGTTTCACTGCTCCTGTGTACGATATGAGATCGGACAGCAGGCGGTGCGATGCCGTGTGACTGCGAAAGCTGCGACTGAAAAGGAAGGAGGAAGGGATTCCGAAAGGATAGCCATTCTTCCTCAAAGGAGAGGTACCAAAACGAATAAAATATCGATGTCGCGAAGAAAATGGCGCTATTGACATCTCACCGTCTCGGGAAAAAGGTTCTGATTTATTTGAGCGTCCGTCTTCTGGCACGTACTGTGCGCTTGGAACTACAAGAGAGACAGAGAAGGAGACTGAAGAGGAAGCAAGAAACACCAGAAGAAGGAAAACAGGACACAAACTGATCCATCGAGAAGGGTAGAACGCTGTGCGTGCTTTTAAAAGGAAATATTAGATACTTTTGTATTACTCCATGTCAGGAAAAATACCTTCGTCAAGAGGTTTCTCATCTCAAAGGAAAGGAAATAGCTTCAAGAAAATAATGTCTACGTATGTAAAAAAGATATTCCAAATCTTAACTCAAACTTCATTCTGTTTGTGAATACAAATGAGTTCCATGAAGAAACTTGAGATACAAAATGATCAAACTGGAAATATTTCCGAGAGAAATAGAAAAAGTCACAAACATGGTATACATTTTTACTATTGCAAGAGTAAAAGCTTTTACGAAAAAGATTTTGAGAAATACGAATAAAGTGCAGTGCGCCCCAGATTTACAATGGTCATCAGTGCCAGCCAATATTTACAACCAGTCTCTACAAATCTGTCATTTTTAGATTCAACAACTAAAATTGGATTCTGCAGAAGTCAAAAACGTTGAAAAATAATAATAAAATTCTGTTATTCCAGGGTTATCGTATCCATTAGTGTAAGTCGTAAATAACCAGAATCACAACTATTTTCGTCCAAACCATTTGAATTCGATCAGCTGAAAATTAAGAGCAATTTTACTGCAGACGATAAAGTCCTTGAGGATTAAGAATAAGATCTATTGTTAGATTTATTGTGATCATCAGCCCAAACTTTCGGTCCATTATGATGCTCTCCACTTTTACCTCTTTTCTCTTAGTTAATCAAGGATTTCTTTTCTCACAAAATAAAGACAGCTTAAAAATAGGTACAATCAACAAATCTAATCATATAACAACAAAGGACTTTTATAAATTGCATAGACATCGTGATGTTGAATTCAAGCTCAATTTCATCACTTCATGAAGTTATTTTCGTTAATGAAGAGATCGAGTGTAGGGAATGCAATGTGGTGAATTCCGAAGTGAATTCTGAAAGTGCCTAACGATAGGAGGCTGCTATTTCAACGCAGTTTACACTATTTTGGAAAAAGCGTCTCTGTGCTGACCGAAAATACGAGGTGGATGTTACAGGAGTGGCAGCCGTAGAGGCAAACGAGCGTGTTAACGATCCATTTAGCCAGCGACGATCCATTTGGGGATAGTTTCAGTAACGCCCGTGGTAAATAAGCGCACATTTACCGAAGTAACCCAGTGTGCTCTTGGCTCAAGTGACCCCTGTGGCATGGAAGCTGTGAATTCGAAGCCCTCGCGGGAGTCGAAGTGTTTCCAAAAGTTTACCGAACATAGCTTTTCCTATATGGAAGCAGCGAGGCGACGAGTAATCAATCCACTTCAGAGACTCGAGGTTCATCCGCTTAATCCACTCTCGATTCAACAAAGACATACCGTGTCGAATTAATCATCATTTGAAAATAAATATATGCTCACAATTATGTATATATTTACATATATGTACATCTATAACTAGTAAACATTGTCCGTAAACATCAAGCTTGTTTACTTCACTCTACATTTGCATTTCATTTTCAGTTTTATTTTTCACGTAGTTACGTAAATGAGTTTCTACTTATATCATTCATCAATAATAAAAATCTTTGAAATTTACCACTGTAAAATGTGGAAGAATGGAAATGCAGATCTGCGAATTATATAAATGGAGCGACTTTAGATTGTAAGCAAATTTCTCCCCCGAGAGTACATTCTTGATCTAATAATTTCGATAAAGATGATAACGGATCGTTTATAGGTTTCCCATCAAGAGGATATTGTGGACACAGTGGAAAGTACGGTGAATAGGATCACAAGATTACATCAACGCGAAATTCCATTCCTCTATCCTCCTCTATCTGAACTCTCTTTCCCTCATATTTTCACCCTACATAGTGCGTGATGACTCTAAACTTTCAGAAACGAGGGTGTGAGAACGAAGTCAGGAAATTGGAAGATCGAAGTTACTCTGCACTTTTTCGCTAATCGACAATCGATAGTTGTCCCCCTGAACGACTGCGTTCAATTTCAAAATGAATTCGCACTACTTGTATCAACGTGACTTAGCCAATTGAAAATTGCCATGTTTAAATTACTTCTGCAACTTTACACAGAGTTAAATTGATGAGACATTCCAATTTTATAAAATTGGAAAATTGAAGTGGAAAATTGAACGATTAGTCAGATTTTAGATTAGGTCAGATTTAAGATTAAGTGAAATTATTTGGATACTTTTTATATAAAGGCTTGATTATAAGTTAATCCTATACAAGAAAATGTGAAACTTTAAAAATAGCAAATACTTATTCTTCAACGGAATTCGAAAGGTCGCCTAGTTTGCAGAAAAGAAGAATTGCAGCGAAGAGGTTTGCGATGAAGCCAAAAAGGCGGATGAAGTAAGTAGAAAATAAAAGGGAAGAGACACGAGAAAAGAGGCGGGATTGACGCGCTGAATTGAGTTTCTGTATTGGGTGGCTGTCATGGATTTGCGACAATCTTTGCGAGACACATTGCCAATGCGATTCTACCTTCGATTCTATCTTCTGCTTCATGAACTACAGATCTTGTCGAAAATCAAGAAATAGGTTGAAACCGATGCTGGAAGACGCTAGACAAACGTAAGGTTCACGTTGCCAATCACATAAAAATGGCCGTACCAATGATACATTCACGTTAAGAGAGAATCGATATGTATTTATATCAAAGGGTGTTATATGGTGTAAATCTTATAATTTTTGTCGACTTACCTTTAAGATGTTCTGGTGTGTCTGCCGCTCCTGCCCGCATGATGTCACTTAAATAATGTTCTAACGTCCGCATACTATCCAAAGGTGAATTTCCATTTGCGTTCATTCGTTCCTGAAATGAGAATAGAGATATTTTATTATATTATAGTTCATACTCCTCGAAAATGAAGAAATTTCTCAAAAAAACACCAGTTTTTCTGTTATCTTCTTTCTTATTTTCAGAACGATAACAGTTTTTCAATCAATCAATTTAATTGAAGTAAAAATAAAAATAATCAATCTTGTGCTAAATATAAAGTCAATTAGTTTCTTTTCAAGTATATCTTAAACGTAGAAAAAAAGAAAAAAATCTCATTCTTCAATCCCTGAAGATTGGCCATGACAGAAAAGAAAATAAAACACATAAAAAGAATGAAGGAATAAAGCAACTTCCGGGCAGAACATAGGACACTTACGCACAGTATATTGAGCCATAGGGTTTGTGAAACTCGGGTCTTTCATTCCTTCCACTATTATACTTAATCGAAATGAGCTCTTCGGGTCAAGAAAAGACTTTTAGAGACGGATGACCGCTCGGACAGAAAGACTCAGCCTGCAAAGAAAGACTTGGAAAGGGTGACTCGAAAGAAGAAGACACGCCAGAAAGGCAAAGGTAGATCGAGAGATCGGAACAAGCAGAAAACCCGTCAAGCTGGCCAAAGGGACGCAGGAGAGTGGGTGGGGTGTAAGGGGACTGGGAAAAGAGAGAAAGAAAGGTCTGTAATAGACCACTTGCACGAACTAGAGTGCAGTTAATGCGAGGAAGCATTCAAAAGTCTACCATCACCACCTTTCTAACTCCTTTTCCCCATCCCCCACCCACTATTCCAAACTGCAACCCTTTTTCCGTTTCACCACCCACTTCTAGACTAAAGTTTGATAAAACGCTGAGACACCGAGTTTAACCGACGCTTTACACTCAAGAAAATCATTCAAGTTTACTTTCTTCGATGTTTCTACTTCAAACAGGAAATGGTACCATTTCGGAGATAATTACAGCCTATTTCTAAAGTGAAAGGGAAATACTAAATCCCAACTGTAGGGGCTTTAAAAAGCTCTTTAGTTATACATATATATTTTAAAGGAGGGATATATAATTATTTGAGTCTACACAGTGTTTATGTTAAAAAGAAAGAAATGTAAAAAACGATATGATCTACAGGTTTTGTATTTCATTAACTCAAATATTTAGAAATAATTTCTAATTGCAATTGATCATTGGGAAGACTGTTTTTGTATACATTTAAAAAGCAATTACACTGGGTAATTGCCTGAGCATTTTATGTTTGAACTTTTGAAGAGTGTTTGATGTAAAAAGCCTCGAGGTGAATTTCCAAACTCACTGTATGTACGACCAAACAATGAGTCTGTTTGCATAATTGCAAAAAAAAAAAGAAGAGCATTTACTTTGCTTCGTGAGGCCTATAAGGTGCAACGACCTCTAAAAGTGGAAAGAGCTTTCTTTTTGACCAATTGACAAAACCGAGCATTCTAACTGAAAATAATGGGTGGGAGGAATAGGTGAACTAAGAGAAATGTCAGGTGACACGTACAAATGTTCGTAGCTGACTTCAAAACACCTTTCTACCTCCCTTTAATGCCTTAACACCCACGGCAAGACTCGTCTGACCACTGGTGGACCTCTACTACTTCGTAGACATCGTCTGTACGCAACACCATTTTCCCCTTCCATTTTCCTTTCAACGACTCATTCTACGGCTTCCCTCTTCGCTGAATTACTATTCTTGATCCCAAAATGAGAAAAGAAGTAAATTGAAAGTATTTTTAAATGTTTAATACATTCCTAATTCAAGCTTAAAACGGTTCAAACAGTAAACCGATATACCTCATTATATATGTGGCCTAAAACATTAAAGATGAATGAATGTTGCCTTTTATATATTTATCAGATTATAAATATCCAATCACTACAAAGAGTTTACAAACGGCGTGTGTAGCGGACTGTGCAGTTACAAAGAGAATATATTGATATCTGTACTGTATAGCCCAGCTAGTCAAACGAAAAGAAGCTTAACCTGGAATCTATTTGACAACGAATATCCCTCGACTCAGCAAATGCTTGATGAGGATTAACTTCTCAGAGATATTATTATGCGAATTACCGATTATATCAGCTTCGTGTAAAGCGAAACCCTATCATAAATATGACGATACTACTAATAATTCATAAACATTTTTAAGAAAGTAAATTAATATGTCAGCTTACTATAAAAAAGCCAGTACATTTGAGCAGAAAACCCGATTTCCAATTGAAAGCTTTATGAATTCAATGTCATCAATACGGCTCGTGTATATTATACAGGATCAAATGAATTAAGCGTACTCCAGTCGATATTCTCCAAAAATATGTCAACCGTATTTAACATAGCAGGGAATCTAATAAAACACAGGGAAGAAAAACAAATTCCGGATATACAATTTCCCTCTACCTCAAGGAGAAGAAAATTTCCAGTTCACTTCTGTTGACCAACTCTAATATATACCTAACAAAAACAGTATTCACCCATAAATCTATTTACCACGCAGCTAACCGAACAAGCAGAGGGAGGAAGGTGCATCCCTAATACCCTGTTTGGATCGTGACACTTATTTGGTCAGTCCAAGGGAGAGCAAAAAAAAAAATAAAACCAACCCCTGACACGAAATGAAAAGATCTCGGGGGTTGGAATGAGGGAGGAGAGGGCCCAAAAAATAGCGTGCACATTCCTGCAGGCCCGAGTTGGAGTGTAATCGTCCTCATCCCTTGAATCCTCTTCTACCATCAACCCTCCCCACTATCAAGCTCTTCCAACTAAGTCCCACCTCTATTATCTATGTTCTCTCTTGCACCACGTGACTGTATATTCAAACTGACTCTCTCGCTCCACCATCCCTCCTTCTCTCTTTTATCCCTCTCTCTCTCTCTCTCGTTCATCTCTCTTGTTCATCCCTCTCGGTTCCTCTCGCTATGCAACCCATTCTCTCTCCTTTTCACTCTCACAGTACACTGGAAAATCAATATAGGGAAGCCAAGGAGCAGGGGCAGGCAGGCAGGGCGTCGACAGCAACCCCCATGCAGGCTCCACCCCATTTTCACCCCTTCTCTTCTACCCCAAGCGCACTTCCGTCTCTTTCGATTCATCTATCTTTGTCCCGTTCCATCCAACATTTTCCCTTGTCCTCTTTCATTTTAGAGTGATTGGAGCTCGCTTTCGACCTAGTAAGGACTATTATTGGATGTTTCTCATCAACCGTTAACGTTCATTGGCCATCCGACCGCCATCGCCCCCTCCCCAATGTTCGGCGCATCGTTGCACCAATTTCCCTACTTCTATCACATTAGGATGGTGATGGCGAAATGCCTAGAAATTGGGCAATTCAAAGCACAAGGAGAGAATAAGACAAGGACGTGGTCGTAAATACGATTCTTCCTCTTATTTCAAAAATGAGATTCAAGGAGAGAGAAAGGAGAGATTATTTATATAAGGGATGATGTTTTCGGAAGTACAATTCTAATGCATACTGATTATTTAAATATTTATGCAACACGATATGTTTTTTGAAAATCGAGAAAAGTTATTAAGCACGAATTAATATTTGATCAGACGATGATTTATTCATGAGTGAAATTGAATTCTTTGTATTTTCCGCCAAAGAGGAAGAATAAGAGGGAATTTTTCATAAATCATGGCTGTTTGAATGCGTATAAAAGCATTCGTGATGCAGATAAATAAGTGCCCAGATGGAGTGAATAACTGATCAAATTTTTATTTTTAAGATTCCCGAGTGGTACTTCTTCAAGATTTATCTATTACAGCATAGTGCTATGCTAATATTGATGAATAAAATAAATAATTGATCAATTAAATTCTCTAAAGAGTAAGTGACGTTCTTCTCGCTATGGATGAAATTTGTTCGACATTTAAATTAATTATTTTAGTTGAAGTTGATTCATATATAAGTTAATTTGTATACTGAAAATAATCATCGAAGCTTCTGATTACTATAATGTTGACTCTATTCGACTCATTAAGCAATTAATTCAATCTATTTGCTAATTTATACATGTAGCATCGCTTAATCAAATATATAATAAACCTGATTCAGTTCATGATATATTTATTCTTGATTGAAATTAAGATATAAAAAAAAACAAGCATTATAATTAGCACCTACTTTAACTAGGTCAAGTTTTGACCTAGTTAAAGCAGCAGTCCACTTAATCCCGCTGAATATAGTCAACAATGCGCAGCTATAAATTTCGGTAGAATTATAAATATTATGAGGTACGACTATAAAATATTTTAATCTAAAGTAATAGGTGCGTGCTGATATATATATATATATATATATATA
>UCOH01000289.1:0-17044 GCA_900474275.1 Synergus japonicus
AATTATAATTATATAATAATATAATAATATTATATAATATACGGTCTGTTTATCTAACATAAAACCAATTTTATACTTTCCAGGATGTTTATAAAATATTATAGATATATTTTACTTATTTTCTTAATTTTAGTTATTTCATGAACCACCTGTCGATACTGATATATATATATATATATCAAATAAAAGCGAATTGGAACTATTTTTGATATTAAAAAAGAAAAAAAAATTACATAATCGCCAATTTTATCAATTTTTGCAAAGAGGTTTTAAAAAATGACAAAAAAAAATTCACGAAAGGCCCCGGGGGGATTCGAACCCCCGATCTCCTGTTTACTAGACAGGCGCTTTAACCAACTAAGCCACGGCGCCTTCTTATGTAAGCCAAGGAAAATGCCACTCTTGAAATAGACGTCACTACAAACAGACATCATTATTATTATTATGTATAATAATCCTACCAATTTCATTCATTCGTTCTCAAAAGTCCTTAAAATTTCTTAATAAAATATACATATTTAAAATTCCACAATATCCTAATAAATTCTATAAAAATTATTTAGAATTAATAAACATTCCGTGAAATTCCATAAAATTTTATAAAATCCCAATAAGTTTTGTGAAATCCCATTAAATTTTGAAAAATGAATTGATATTCCTTAAAACTACCTAAATATATATATATATATATATCAGTATCGACAGGTGGTTCATGAAATAACTAAAATTAAGAAAATAAGTAAAATATATCTATAATATTTTATAAACATCCTGGAAAGTATAAAAATTGGTTTTATGTTAGATAAACAGACCGTATATTATATAATATTATATAATATCCTGATACCATAAAAATAAGTGTATATATAAATCGTATCACGTAACATATTGCTTCAAAATAGTTATAATGCAAATATGATATTTTAAAAATCGGATTAGATATTTATATTAAAATTAATTGTACTTTGTAAACATTGCAGCTTCTTAAAATTCGAATATGAGTTATAATGTACTATAAATATGAATAAAAACTTATAAATAATGTATAACAAGTTATGTATATGGTAAAGAGGAAATGAGTGGAAATGAGCACTTAAATATGCCGATTCACGACAGTTCAGCAGTTGAATGAATGACAACTTGATCTTTAAACAATTGATGAAAGGTGCAGAAAACATTTTGTGCATACAAAAAGTTTTCGTGACCTTGGAAACAGCTTGAAATCTTGTAAAATCCCTTAATATTCTCCAAAATTCAAATACATTTCTTAAAATTCTTGAAGATCATTAAAATTATTCAAAATCCTCTAAAAGATTATTTTTTTTTTTAATAACATTAAATATCTTCAAATACTTAGAAATTCCTATAAAACTTTTTGAAAATTGTATTGAATGTCCTTTTGCCTTAAAGTTGAAAAAATGTTCATTTGAAGGGTCTAAAATTGCTGAATTTCAAGTTATTTCATCCTCGACATATATATAAGTATATATGTGTGTGTAAATTGATGCAGGTCACAGAAACGATTACGGAAATGGATGAGTACAAATCTTCATTGAAATACCCTTCGCCGCTGGTATATAGAGTACTTAGAACACCATTCATTTTTGAACTCTATTGCACTTCAGCTCTACTTCACTTCAACTCAATCAATGTATTGATCTATAATTAATAATATATATTAATGCATGCACAGATGGCAGTATTTGAATAGAAATTTTCATTACAAGATTTCTTTGATATTAAAAAATGTTTTTAATTATCTTTATTTAGATAATAAATTACCATTCATATTTAAGAGAATTGCGCATTAATTGAACATTAAATTTGAACAGTTCTAGAACCAGCAGCATTAAATTAATTCATTCATTCATTCTCAAAAAAAATAATAAAAAAAAAATTCTTTGACCCCGACGTGATTTGAACACGCAACCTTCTGATCTGGAGTCAGACGCGCTACCGTTGCGCCACGGAGTCTTCGAGAGGTTTTCTCTAAATACACTATACCCTCTCCCATTTCACTTTCTAATAAAAATCGGAGCAAAAATTCCAAAAACATAGTCCCATCTTCAAAATTTACTCATCAAATACTCAATTCGGATGTAATAATTTATTTTACACATCCTTACATCCTCAAAGTACACATTCCTAGAAATGAATTTCAATTGATAATTTTTTTCGAAATAAATAATAACATGTAATAATTCTCAAAATAAGTTATATATATATGTTATATATATATATTATATAATATGTTATATATATTATAAAATAATACATATGATGTTTTGCTTCGTTTATATGCTGCCAGGAACTTACTGATTTTTTTAATTCACGGATAATAGCTGTATACATGTATGCATTTTAAGATCATGCGCAATGCAATTTGATACACCAAAGCTGGTTTATATATACAGCTGCTCACCAAAAATGCCGTACCCCTAAAGTGCATCAATCGATTACACATACTATAGTCTAATATTGATCTCCCCCTGCGCTTTAAAAATGTTAAGTGTCAGTAAACAGCACGTTTTTATTCAATTTGATAAGATTCAGAATTAATAGTCTGATTCGAAGATTACCGCCACTCTCATATGCCCTTTTCGAATTTCAAACCATTTTTCTGCATGATTCAGGGCTGCATTTACAAGGGGTGAATTTGGGTCCAAGATCTGCTGCTTTCACATGCATTTTCATGGCATAAAAATATAGTATTTTCATCATTCATGTATTTGAAGTTCAAATCGGAAAGCTCGGAAAAATGTATAGGGTGAAAAGCTGTAAGAAAAGGGTATGCTTTTAAATTTTAAGTGCATCAATTGATTTTTCTGCTTTTGCATATAGCAACGACTTTATATTTTCTTTTCAATATCAGAATATGCTGCAATTATACATTTTCTCTTTCGCTCTTTAGAATATGTAATGGGTGCAGAAAGGGGAGATTTGACGACTCATCAAAAGTGATAAGACATGTGATGCTTCTAGATCTACAAGTATAAATCATCAGAAAATCAGGATACGCTTGTGTGCACGCAGAGACGTATCTATTTCTCCACCACATTGTAAAGCGGTTTTATTCAGTCTTCAGTCGCGGTGAGGTCGGAGAGCCGCATAGACCTCAAGTGAAAGCAAGCAAGGCGTGAACTTGATAGTGTAAGATGCTTTTGGAGGATATTGTGTACGTGCTTATCTTGCTCTTGTCGACATGGTTTGGACAATATTATCGAAAAATCAAAGACCCATTCGCAAGACAGTGGGCCAGCACCTTGTATGGATTGTTTGTGGTCACTGCTGTTTCCGGGACTCACGTGGCTCACCCGATCATCTGCACCCTTATTAATGCAGTCATCGTTACCCAGCTATCTTGGAAGTATGTACATTGTGCACATGGTAATCACGTGACAGAGTCAAGAAGAAATAGATTAGATGCTCGGGTTACTGCACTCGTACAAATGAATTCTTGCACGTTCCAATTCTGTATATATAATACATGTCGCATACTCAGCACTTTCATGCGTCCAATATAGGACTCGTAAACACACCCTTTATTGATGTACGATGCCCAGGAAATATGTTAGCGTCTTTTATTGATCGATAATTTCGAAACATGTTTTTCATCTATTTGAAAAAAGTACAACTTTCTACGTATCAGGAAGATAAAACATACATGTCATTCTAGTTTGATATTGCATATCTTTCTCTATGCGAGAAAATTGTTATCATCCTTATTAAAGATAATTTAATAATATGCCTTCATATAAAGTAGTATAAACTTAATTATGGCTCGTGTGGGATTGTAAATGTACATTCTGAAAAAATGATTATATAGACTGTCTATTTTTGTGTTGGCATTATCAACCTTTGGATCTTGGCAAATTAAGTGCATATATTCAGCAAAATAAAACTGGATATTGCATAATTATGTTTGTTTACACTCGAGTATGCAAAAACACTGAGTAGAGAATTTCAATTTCAATAGTGTCTATATGCTATCGATTTTACATTTTTTAGAAGGGGATAGGATTTTGTAATATATGAATAGCATAAGAGGTAGAAAAATTATAAAACGAGAACTGTTTTATTTATGAACATTGAATGATACTAGATTTCTTTATTTTTTTCAGACAATGTCACATTGCCAGTATTTTCTTTTCCTTTTTTTACCTACTGGTGATCGTGCGACTACCTCATTTGTTTGGCTTAGAAGAAGCATCTGGTCACACCAGTCTCGTTATGATGATGCTTACATTAAGACTGTCTGGCTTGGCATTTGAGATCAATTGTGCAGCCACTGCCCCAGAAGATGATCCACAAGGTCTTAAATCAGAGGCCTTAAAAAAGATCACATTCCTGGACGTCTTCCATTATGGTTTTAGTTACATGGGAGTTTTAACTGGTAGATAATCTACAAATAATAATTATTTGATAAGTTTTACAATAATAAGTAGATACACCAATTATACAATTTTTTTTTATATTTCAGGACCTCATTACCGTTATCGAACATACTGGGACTCAATCCACAGACCATTCGGGGATTATGCTGACTATTGGGGGATTACATTCTATAAACTGAAGCAAATTGTAGCTTTTGCTCTAATCTTTTTAGTAACGAGCAATATGTTTCCTGCCGAGGTAAATTTTGATTTTCTTGATTCATGAAATGGGAAATTTCTTCTTATTGTATTTTTTTTCTCCATTTTTTTCAGTATGCCTTAACAGAAGATTTCGCAAACAGAAGTTTCCTCTACAGGTTTTGCTACATTTATCCAACTTTTGTCACGTTTCGAATGAGGATGTTCATTGGGATGATTCTTTCCGAATGCGTTTGCCAAATGGCAGGATTGGGAGCATATCCCACGAAAAGTGAGCCTGTAACTGGTCTGGGACCCAAGAATTATAAACTCATCGAAACTCTGTGAGTTTAACACATATTTATTATTATTATTACTCTTTTCATTTAGATTCTGATAATTTAAGACTCTTCTAACTATTGTTATTTGCTTTCTAGGTCTAGCAATTTAGAACAATTAAAGAAAGAAGAAATTGATTATGAGACCGTTCACAATATGAATGTGGAAAAAGTGGAAACTTGTAATACAGTAAGAACTGCAATGAAAGTTTGGAATACTACCGTCCAATATTGGATGGCACACTGTGTTTATAAACGATTTCCTTTCAAACCACTAAGAACTGCAGTCGTATTTTTATTGTCTTCAGTTTGGCACGGTTACGCCCCTGGATATTTCCTCTGCATTAGTCAAATCACTTTTTTCTTGCCCATGGAAGATATTTACGTTAAAATCTATAAGCAGTGTGAAGAAAATAGTCTCGTAAGTAAAAATCAGAGAACAAACATTCTATGTCATTTTATCATTTGCCTATTTCCCAAATCTCATAATAATAATTAAAATTTATTTTACAGACCAAAATGCTGCTGGGCGGTTTTCTCTGGTTCATGAAAATGTCCTGCATGGCTTATCTGGGATTATCGTTCCAGTTGCTTGAATTTCATGAAACTATGACCTATTATAAGAGTATATATTTCGCTGGCCACGTTTTAGTGGCTGTACTTTACATAACGGGTCGGATTATTGCACCAAAAATTCTTGTAAAGACAGAAAAGGGCCTTTAGTAAGTCAATTTGAGAATCCCTTAGAGACATTAGAGATTATCTACTTATTTTGTGATAACGTAAATTAATAATGTACGGTTTATCTAGCAGTTACTCAGAATCTCGCTTCAAATTGTAGCGTATAATATCTTTGCAATCCAACTTGCGTAACTAATTAATGTACATTTTTTTTTAATTTTAGAAAAAGTTTGTACATTATTCTAGAAGTAGCTATGCATTATTCAGGGTGTTGACGTTTAAAGAGTTTTCAATTATTCGTAAAGTTGCAATTTGAAATAATGTTTCAAATACAAAAATTTACTTCTAGTTCGCCGCCAAAGTACTTAAAATTTAAAAGCTTCCAGATTCGAACGTCAAATTCTAAAGCGTCCAATTTTGAAAAGTTTGAAAATGGAAGCTTTCAAATTCCAAAAGAATTCAATTACATAAATTGAATAGAGGAATTTTTTACTTTAAAGTAGTCGACACCCTGATATTTTAATGCAATGTCCAAAAAAAAAAAGAGATCTCAGAGCGTGGCTTGTGAAAAAAAATCCAGCGCAAAATTATTAAAGACAGCAATTGATCTGAAATATAGTTACTGACCTCTATTAGTCATACGCACAAGCGGCAAAGTGCCATTTAAATCAATTACGTGAAATCTAAGAGCACAAATATGTGATATTTACTAATTTTGCTCTCTGGGTACTTGGATTAAGAATAGTACGTAAAAGTGTGCCTCTATGCTAGGAGTGTATAAATCTAAAATCTAGTGAAATAAGTCACTCATTTGCAGCAATTCGAACTTAAGATAGAACATCGTTGAATTCGACGTTGCCTATTTAACTAGAGTAATTTCTATTCATTTACCAATAATGGAGAGTGAAAAATAAAGATAGCCAGTTTGTCCATTAAATTAGATTTATTATTTAATCAACCTCGGCTTCACTACATGGTACTAGAAGCAAAAGTAGAAGCTGTAAGGGTAAAATTAATTAAATAAAATCACTATCATAATTGTCCAAAAATATTTCCAGAAGTTCCAAAATTTAAAAATGATTTCTCTTGAAAGACTAGATTCTAAAAATGTTGGACAATTTATGTGTGATCATCATATTAAAACTTGTATATTCAGAACTGATAACCAGAATGCTTAGTTTTATTCTCAGAAGAACAAAAACTCTACTTTCCAGTCATCAATTTTTATACTTACTCGACTTTCATTACGAGAATACCTGAAATAGAAATACAGTATATGTATAAAAAAATACCCGTACCCCCTCCCTTTTCCATGCAGTAGACTGCGAGGTAGTAGCAAAATTTAATAAATAATACTTATTATTATTCGAATACAATATTCGAAGTTCCTAAGCCATATTAAAAATTAAACTTCAAAAAAAAGGAAGTAAAATTGAAGAAAAAACTTCTATGGAAGTTAAATTTAACGAGTTTAACCCAAATATTTAGGGGAGTGTGCAATGAAAATATTTTCTTTAAAATAAAATGATTATTTTTATCATTATCAAATATATAATAAAATCAGAATCATGAAATTAAATCTTTTAAAATGTATAAAGTTCAAATTGTATTATATACTTGTCAATTTTAATTGTAAAATGGAAACCTTCATGTAACTTTAAAATGATACAAATTAAACCCTTCAAACTCAAAATTTAAAATGAAACACGTATTCAATTCATAAAATTACCCCATTAAAAACTTATCTTTATTATGCAATAATAAATATTTTTCATTAAGGCCATTTACCCCTGTCTGTATGAAAAGGACCTCAATGACCTAGTTTTGTGAAAAAATATTAATTATTGCAAACATTAAGTTGGCAAAACTAAATTTACTCTTATGATAATTGCCACATGCCCTTAAAAAGTTGATATAGACAACTTTTTTTGGTTCTAGAAAAGGTTGAAATTAATAAATTTTTAACACACTCCCCATAATTGAGAAAAATGTTCAGGAGCGAAGTTGTTTCCTACAAAAGCTGATAAGAGTGAGGCTTGTAAGTCGATTAATGGCTCGTTTGCAAAGAGAGATTGCTCAAAAGGTGGTTTACGTGTCTGGTGAGTTCCCCGTGCTACCTGGTTCAACGCGAGGCTGCTTCGGACAGCCTCGTCGGCAGCACAATGCGTTTCTTCGACTGCGTTCTGCTTTTTTCAGCCCTCGACCGAACTCAGCTATTTCTGCACCCCCCAGAGACACACCGCATTCGTTCGTTTGCACCGGATTCACTTTTGTTCAACGCTCGCGAACCTGCCTTCACCAGACCACCAACCGCATGCTACTGCAAACTGCTTACAGCCCTGCTACTCGGCTTACTGCTTACTCTCAGCTACCCCATCATCAGCTACTCTCAGCTACACTCGCCACGCCACTCCTTTCCACCGCCTGTGGCACCATAAAATAACAACTTAGTTATGGAGAATAACCATTGCACATCCATATGTGGAATTCTAATTCTAAATAAAATATATCAGTCCCTTGTAAAGAGAAGAAAGTTTACCTCAAGCTTTACTTAAGAGACGTGGTGAGAAGAAAAAGAAAATTCCTCGGATATTAACTTTGCCAACTGAAAATTTAGTCACAGAAAATAAATTGTACAAAAATCGAATTATTGAAACCTTGGAAAGATTTTAAGAGAAAAAAAAAAAAACGATTTTTCTGTGACTGAATTATTCAAACATGTAGAAAGTTTATGCTATGAGAGATTAAGTGCAGTTGAATGTATGTAAAAATATAGCTTTTGCTTCTACGAATTACATAATGAATTTGATCTACTTTGATCGTTAAGATCAAATGACAAATTAACTGGTTTCGAAAAATATTTTTGGCTTTTACAAATCGCTATGCTTTATTATAAATGACAAACTTACATATGTATAACTTCCGGAATAGATACAGAAACGTAGAACTTATATCTATGGTTGCTACAGACGTACAAATCCCTGTTCTAGATTATTGTTTTAAAAAAAAAGAAAACTAAGGGGCAAACCGCCGAAACCTCGATTTTATATGTAGAGAACTGTTTAGATATATTGAACCAATAAAGTACACAAATTTTGAGGTTTCTAGCTAAAACTGTATAGTACATCTAAGCAAAAGCGACGATTTGGAATATTGAAAACAGAAAAAAATACTTTGCAAATTGGACGTTTACGAATACACAAATTTTTTCGAGTACACAATACATATTACAAGGATTTATATATATATATAAAAAAAAAAGAAAAAAAATCTTGAAAATTAATTTTTGGTGTACACATATACAGAATAACTATAATAATAAACGTTATCCTTGCCCTAATCAAAATAAATTTTATGTCAATGAAGAAGATTAACGTCGTATTCAAAACGCTTATCCATAAATAGGTAATACGAAGCTGTTTTAGATATTTCTTGAAAGAAATTCAAAATATTAAGTGCTTCGAGTCAGCCGCAAAAATTAATTGCAAGATAATCTGCGCTTTTTGTACAGCAGCAAAGAGCTTTAACTTTGAGCTTTTAATTCTGAGTTAGGATTTATGTTTCGAAATGCACATTTTCTATTCTTACAATAAAATTATTGCAACTCTTTTTTTATTAAACAAAAATACGTCACCGTAGTTAATACGCGAATAATAAAAGGGGATTGAAAGTGCCAAGTATTGAGTAGGTATGGAATAATAATACCTTTTTCAGAATATTCTGCTTTCACACAGGAAAATCTCGATTATGCCTGTTCACAGATTACCTCCAATTTATTCTATCTCAGCTCAGTCCCTATAACATAAGAAATATGAATGTTTAGTCAATTACAATATTATTTTATATTTTATGAGAAAATTAATTTTAAATTTCCTAATTTCACGTTACAAATATCCTTAATACAATAGAAACTCAGAAATATACCTCGACTTGGAACGACTGTCCTTCTGTCTGTCAGGAGACTTGCTGCGGGAATGGGACTTGCCTCGTGAGCTTTTGCTGTCAGACCTAGAGCGACTGTGACTTCGACTGTATGAACGCCTACGTTCCCTGTCGCGACTTCGGGACCTAGAACGAGATCGAGATCGACTTCGTCGACGATCCCTGCTGCGACTACGTGACCTGAAAATAACATACCAATATTATTTTTTATCAAGAATTGAATTAAAGACTTAAAAAGCAGCTTGCCTTTCATTGAAAATGGACTTTAAATCAAATGAGGAAAAATAAAGCACAAATTTAGTCAGACGACAGCTGCTACTTGATTCTAAATATAGAAATAATATTTTTACCTTCCACGTCGACGACTACCACGACTTCTGTGTGGTGAAGTGGGTCTCCCATATCGAGCCATTTGTACTCTCAACTCCCTGCCATCTAAAAGTCGTCCATCCATGGCATCTAGCGCGTCCTCAGCATCTCTCTTGTCATAAAACCTAAAAGAATTTTACTCGTTTTAGTTCAGAAATTTAAAACGACCAATGGGTAAGAAAATGTATCCTTTATACTGCTGTAACACAACAATACTTTCAAATCATTAAACGTATTGTTTTGCTTGTATACGTCTGGCTTACAATCTTAAAGGCATGTTAAGTTATTCAATTCCTACCTTACCGGCATTTCTATTTTTCCATATAGAGATATCAATTTGATATATGAATATATAAGACCAGATAAACGTACCTTAATGCATTTACTTTAATTTTCCAAATTAACGTGGAAATGGCATTGAAGGGAAAAAATGCTGATAAGGTAGCGATCAGATTTCAGAATATCAAAATGGCTAAATCTTTTTCGTTTAGGAAAGCTTAATTTTGAAGCGAGATGACAAATTTTAACTTAAATTGCTTACTAAGCACATTCGAAATAAATTCCACCGTTGCACGTTTCAAACTGCAGTAAAATATTTATGATTAACTCAATTGTTTCGTTAGAAAGTTATTTTATTGCACATTGCGAAAGTAGAATAGAAATCTATACGAAGCATTGTAATTCACGCAAATTATCATCAACGCGGATACGCGTTGAAAGAAACAAATGCAGGGTTTACAAAAAAATGTAATAAAAAGTATAGATTAGTTTGTTCAGTCGATTTTTGGCATCGCTGAAAGATCAGTATAAGTTTCTATGGTTTCTATGTAACATGGAGGGAAAAGTATAGCGGTGTCAAAGCGTTGCGTGACGTCACGAATACTTTACAGAGGATATGCTTACAAATTTATGGAGAAAAAAGTTTAATAAAAATATTTGACGTTAACTTACCTTACGAAAGCAAAACCACGGCTTTCTCGAGTAAAACGGTCTCGAGGTATGTAAATATCCCCAACTTCACCGCATCTCTCGAAAACACGACGCAGATCTTCCGGCGTTGTTCGATACGTTAAATTGTCCACTTTTAAGGACACCATCCCGTCAATACGGGGCGGCGGTCGACCGTAACTCATTTTAACACGAGTTATTACTATTTTCGATGCAAAAAAAACACACTATTCGGTTAACACTCAAATACAAGCTTAACACACGAGGACAAGATGGCGAATGGCTGTCTGCAGCCTGACTTGGCTTGGCCGCTTAGCGGCACGAACACGAAATGACAAATGACGAAATGGCCTTGATATCAAGTAATCAAGTAGGAGGGGGAAGAAGCCGGAAGCAGCTAGTCAAAAGAGAGACTATCAATCTATTTTAATATGTTTGTAATGCTCTTATTAAAAGAATGAAGTGTTATTTATTGAATTAAATGGATAATATTAGTAAATTAAATTCACTAGAGTCTATGAAGTATCTTTTTCTTGAAGTAATCAACAATTATGTAAAAATTCCACTCATCGGAAACACGTAATAGATGATTACATATCTAACCGGAACATCAATTTCAACCAATCAGAGAACACCTTACTTTTAAGAACAAGAACACGGGAAAAATTTTTGAATTTCAAATTTAGGCTTTTAGAATAGTGAAAATTGAAGGTTCCTATTTAGATATTTTTTGGGAATTTAATCAAATAGGTGTTTATATATACTTTACATGTAAATTTTTTATAATTATTTCATTCGGGAAGTTTAGTAAAAAATATTATAAAAAGTATGTAGTCTTTTTTTTTAATTCTAAAGTTAATAAACCCTCCCGACTTCAGTTTGCTTCTCATGTCAATTTCTTTCAGTCTTATTGACTGTTATTTATTTTAAATGATTTAATGATAATAAAAATTTAATCATTATATTCAAATGAATCGAATCAAAGTAAATCACTCAAATGGAAAAAAAATCTATGCGAAGTATCAGTCTTGAGTACGATCAACAATTCAAAAATAGTATGAAAACAGCAAAATTGCTTGTGAGACACCTACAAGATAGAAAAGGTTAAAAAAATCCCTCTAAAATATTTAAAAATCAAAAGTTCATTTTAATTGTATGATATTTCAATTGTTATGCTTTTATATTTAGAGCAGGACTTGGCCAAAAAATGGCTTTCACGAGTTGGGAAATTAAAATCATCAGCTCTGGAGGTCGCAAAAAATCGAAATGCATTTCTATCTTATTTAATAAAAGTGTTAAAAAACACAGTTAGAAATGAATATCCAAAGTTAGAGTCAAGAACCATTCCTGATGACAATTTTCAGGATTATGCGGTAATTAAAATCGTCAGATTTTCATTAATAATCCCCAAGAAAATGTTAATATATTTTTTTTAATGTTAGGAAGAATTTGCAAATATAAATCAGGAAGAAGATGAAATTCATAAAACTAATGACAAAATACAATTCCATTCTAAATGGTCTGAAGATCAAAGAACGTATGTTGCTGTACAACCAATTCCTGGTAGAGGAGCTTTAGTTTATATGGCTGTATCAAAAAACCCTGGAATTAAAAATTGGGATTTACCTTCCTTGAAAAGAAGTCAAACATAACTTTCGTAGGTGTTTTCCTTAATTAATTACTTCATAATAACAAACGTAATAATAGGAGACTTAAAAGTTAAAAAGAAAGAATCAGGGTCGACAATTAAAGGCTGTTCATATCAACACATTATTTTTATTGAAGATTTAATGAAGCTGCGTCTGTGGTATCACAACAATGCCCTTGCATACGATGCCTCCCCCTAATAAACTGTTAACGTTAATTATATTCTCAGACTCTCAATTATAGCTACAGCTTCAATTTCGCTTGTTTAGAAAATTCAGTAGTGCGTATCTTTTAAAATAGCGAACGCAGTAATTTCTATATCATGGTCCATTGTCCGATTCAAAGCTATGTTTGCTGCTCAAAAACAATTCAGTGCAAATGAAAATATTAAAGAATTTCAACTAATTTCCGAATTACAAAAAGAGAGCAACAAACACAGTTTACAATATTATAAAAAATCCTTAAATGATTGTCACACATTTCCAAACATTCTTTCTAAACCTTCTTTTTACAAATACTGAAGTAAATAAAAAATTCCAACTCTAGTGTGACTTTCATCTAAGGCTCGGACATTCGTGAAATTTTCTTTTAAAAGTTCTGAAAATAATTTTCAACAAATGACATAGCCGCCGAATAAATAGCTTAAAAAATCTAACAGTGTTATCGTTTAACTTTACGACAAAAAAAATGAAAAAACACTTGTTATAATAATCATAAAATGAAATTACACGTATAAATTAGGTACACCTGTCATGGGAGATTTCATTAATTGTAATTTGATGTTCGTATAAATAAAACCCTGCAGTATCGAGCAGGCGGACGAGAATAGACGAGATTCCAGTACAAGAGTAAAACATATTAAAAAAAAAAACCTAGGTTTTACGAACTCAGCGGATACAGATTATTATGACAAAAAAATTGGGACTTATATAAGAATAATCGACATTCAAATGCACGGCGCAATGTAATAAAGATTGTCTCGCTGCATTCGAGACTAAAGTCCTGTGCGAATGAATTTTCATCCCTCTTTTGTTGCTTATACTACTACTATTCAACAATTCAAATACTTATATTGATACACACAACCTTGAATAATCTCAACAGCTGCTGGCCTTAGCCCGAACGACTAACTTACATAAATCTGGATACAAAAGTAATTTTCGCTATTACTACTTTGTATGACCACTCGGTACATTTACAGACGTACGTTCGCTCATCTTGATTGTTTAAGTTAATCTTCAGCCGAATAAAGCTGTTCAGTGCTTCATTTTTTTCTGTATTTAAAATATGTCAGAGCACTCACTTGATATAAGTAATTTTTATTTTCTACCTATTTATTCATTTGTCAGAAATGGACAGCAGTTGCAGAATCTAAGTACACTTTCTCCACCATAAAATAATTGTCCTAAGTACAGATTAGGTTCACTGAATTTTAATGAGAAAAATTTGTGAAATATCCTATTTCGAAAGCGCTTTAATTTCAAAGCGTTCAAATTGGAAAAGAATTCTTCCATTCCTGACAACAAGCCTTTGAATTGTCATGCTTCTGACTATCTTTGCTTTTAAGTTTCTCCAATTTATACGATTTATGTCGCATTTTGATACAAAAATAATACTCAGTCAATTAGTTCGGATTAATACTCATGCAACAAAGAACGGAGATTTTAGCGCTGTGAATGCGAATCGTATTTCTGAATACTTAACTATGACTAATTAATCTACGTGCAAATTGAAATTTTTAACAAAGCGCCTTGAAAGGTGAATGTTGACGGACGGAACAAAGCTGCATTCGACTGCAGTTGAGAAATTGTTGAATTTCGATCATTCGAATAAAGTTTTTCGTTTCTTTACAAGCTTATTAATCATCCGAAGAAGCTGCTTTTTATATATAATATATATTTATATATTTATGTACAAATTTACACTCGACGCATTTAACAAATTGACAAGTTCGTGGCGTGGTTTCTCGCATATAAAATGTTCATTATTCTACTTATACAATTTACAACACTTGGAGCAATGACCGTCCGCACAGAAAAAATCATATTAAAAAAAAACGAAAGGAATGACTAAACATTCAATAACTGATCAAAAATTAATCGAAAAAATGAAAATCTTAAATACGTATACTAAAATAAATTAAGCCAGTCGCTGCCAAATGTTATGCAAATGTTGGTGTAAATGAAGAAATAGATAAAGAAAAAGTAATAAGTTATCATTTAAATAATAATTAAGAGATGTAAAAATAGTAAAAAAAAAAGTCACTAAATAATTTAACATTTAAGTATGTGATTGTTGTTGGGGGTTCATTTAAGTAGGGTCAGTTTTCAACTTAAAAACTAAAATCAAAGGTATGGAATACTGATATAAAAACCTAAAGAAGCCTCAGCTACCACTGCTATAATCAAACTGTTCAAAACCCATGGCGTGTCTCGTAAGGACCCTAGTTTTAACGCTTAATCCATCGATTAATTAATATCATTAATAAAATAGCAATACTCGGTCAGTTGATATAAAGTTATAAAAATATCTTCTAGCTTCAGCATTAGTAGAGAGCTTAATGAAACTTAGCCTACTCGAAAATCTTACACCTTTAAAATAATCATTATAATCGTCACGCTTTAACATACGAGGTGAGCCAAACTTAGCAAAATGCCTAACGAGTAAACTGTCCATTTTCTATCAATGCCACTAATAGCGATTCTGCTTTATTCTTTAAAAAAAAATCTAAAATTGTAATTAATTAAAAGACGGTCAGCAATTTGTCGAATTCAATAAGTAATTTAAAATAATGAATATTAGATTTAACTCTCAGATAGTGAAAACAATTATTTTAACCGAAAATATTTACTTTTGTGAAAAACAATAAAACTTATATACAACACTTAATTTTAAAAAATTGTCATCACCACCGTGAGAAGAACATGGATCTAACAAGTGTGTTAAATATGGAAGGATCGATTTAGTAAAAAATATTTTGTCTTTGAATCGCGCTAGTAAAGAAAAGAATTTTAGAGCGAACTTTTTCTAAATCCTTATGTTGGAATACCTATTATTGTATCGATATATAGAATAATGCATTTGTATTATATGTGTATATATATAGATATATCTATCTATACGAGTGTATATAAGGCTCCTTGGATAAAGACTAATGCAACGCCGTTCCTGTCGCAAGAGTTGTTTAAATAATTTATTTGTATTATCTATTTATATTTATATAATGCAGTTTGCATAGAAATAAATTTTAATGAGTACCACCGCCAATGCAGGATTATGTTCAAAGGAGAGATACGACGTAGGAAACGATCTGTAACTTTGTGAAGAAGTAGAGAAGAAGAAGAGAGAGAGAGAAAAAAAAAGCAATAAAACGTAAATTTTTGTTGTATGCCCTTAACTATACTCTATGTTACAAGACTAAATCTATTTTTGGCAAAGTTGTTTAGGTATACGACATTAAGGTATAATAATACATGAGTATGCACTGGCCATAGTATTATGCGCTATTTAAGTTTGCTTAATACCTGTGTAGTCGCTATAAACATAATCTATACATTCTTGAAAAACTGCATTGGCAGAAGTACTCATAATTACAGTCTTGTTTCAATAATATTAGAACACTATTCAGAATTTTGAAAAATTTCTAAAATCCTGATGGGAAGTTAATAAATAAAAATGAAGATATATTCCTTGTTAATTCATAATGAGAAAGAATTTAGAAATATTTTACCAGTAAAATTTTGGAATTGCTTTTGTACTTTCTCGGGAAAAATCTTAATTCGCGAGTCAAGGAACGGCGGCAAAAGAGCAATAAAATTTATTACTTTTAACGTTCTGTATATAAAATCGTTTGTTATCTAAGTATCATCCTGATACTTAAATTTTTTTGCGTGAGTATTTAATCAAGTACGTCTAATTCTTTTCCATAGTGTTGGCTCGCGTGGTGACGTATTTTTTTCGCGTTCTTAAGTACGTACGAGTTGAGAGATTTTAGAGTATCTATACCTTAAAACGCCATTTGGCGAATTCGGTGTATCAAAAGATTATCTACATCAACTATAATACAATTCTGTAAGTAAATTCTCCGTAATTTTACAATAAAGACAAGACATGTCTTTTACTCATTTAAATATGGAGTAAAAATAAATACTTGATATTTGAAATTAAAATTTCCCAATTTTCTTGGACAAAAGTCTTTTAAATCTCAATTGTCAGCTTGCAAACAAAATTTGTCTTCGCTCGAATTGGCAATCGTAAATTTTCTACCTTAAGCTGCATTTACACCTTTTAGGAAAATGTTTTTCTTCTCACTCTACCATGTGACTATCCATAAAACATAAGTTTGTTTCATTTACACATTTTCCCAAAAAAATGTGCGAATAAGACAAACTTATGGGATAGTCACATGGTAGAGTGAGAAGAACATTTTCCTAAAATGTGTAAATGCAGCTTTAAGGGCATGTGATAATTTACCATAAGAGCAAATTAGTTAAACCAATTATACATTCATAATAATAGATGTTATATATATATATATAATTATAAATA
>UCOH01000290.1:0-19092 GCA_900474275.1 Synergus japonicus
ACTTAGTGCATTCCGGTCATCGTTTTAAAATTTGGTGGTTTTAGTGTTTCTTGGAAAAATTAAAATTCTAAAGAAATTCCCGAAGATTCCTATTCTATACACCTGGTGCACGACCTAGTGCACTCCGGTCATCGGTTTAACACTTGGTGGTTTCAGTGTTCTTGAAAAACTCTTAGAATTTCAAAGAAATTCCCGAAGATCCTTATTCTAAACACACCTGGTGTGCAACCTGGTGCACTCCGGTCATCTGTTTAACATTTGGTGATATCAGTGATCTTGAAAAACTAAGAATTGCAAAGAAATTCCCGAAGATTCTTAGTCTAAACACCTGGTGCGCGATCTGGTGCACTCCGGTCATCGGTTCAAAATTTGATGATTTTTTTTTTGAAAAATTTGAAATTTCTTTTTGAAATTCTCGAATTGTTGAATATAACAAATTGAATTTTCGGCATGTATAAAATAACATCTGAGAATTCAAGTAAATATTTTTTTATTTTTCAAACTGTAATTTTTAACAAAGCTATTTTTTGAATTTGTAGAAAATAAAAATCTTCTAAGTTCTCGTTAAAAAAAAAACATTTTTATTTTTTTGTAAAAAATAACATTTTACCACAAAATTTTGTGTAGTAATGATACTGACTCCAAATTCGAAAGTTTACACTTTAAAAAAGTCGTTTTAATTTCAAAGTATTTACATACGAAAATCTATAATAATTGTACTGAAAAAGCTAACGACAAGTAATTTTTCTGTTTCAGGTGAGTACTCGAATCTGTATATATCCTGACTTGGGACAAGTAAGAAAGTTTACTTTTTGATGAGGTAATTTATTTGTGGGGTTGAAGTCCAATTGAGTTTGTATAGCAAAAATGAAAATTAGCACTCGCTTGTGAAAGAGAAATAAGACTATCTCTGCGGGATAATAAGTAAGTGGCTTAAATAAGCAAACTCCATTCCAGTTTCACCTTTTTCATTTTCTTATTTCCCGTTCTTCCAACTGTCTCGTCGTAAGGAACCGACCAAAGGACTATGTTATGATTACTAATGGAAAACTATCCAATTCAAAGAACAAAGAGAAGTAACGAGTTACCCCGACACTTTTTCTCGACGATCGAGCTCGAAAAACCTGACAAAGAGGAAATAGAATTACAGTTGACAGGGGCGAAATTGAACGCTAATGCTTGTTTGATACGTCCACTCATTTGAGATGCAAACCAATGTTTTTATTTAATTACATTTCCACTCTTCTTGTTCATATTCTAAAGAAATATTTGTGTCAATTGGCACGATTATTAATTAATATTAATGTATCAATAATTTTTACGTGCCACTCTCACTTTATCCCTGAAATTCTTCATAGGATGAGACTGAATTAAAATCGTTTTCGGAAATCTAAAGCTCGAGTCCTCCAGTGTTCTTGGAACTTGGAATTTAATACCGAATTTTATTTCATCGTCTCGAGCTCATTTTAGCGACCTTTTTCCATCCTTAGAGAAGAGTTTGCTTGCTTGGAAGAAAAATGAATAAAAACTGGAGTTTAATGGGAAAACACGATAAAATCTGACGTGTGCCCCCTTTTCCCAGAAGCGGTAAAATTTTCAATTCTTAGACGAAAGCAGAAAAAAATCGTCGGACGTAAAAGACTTTTGATGTTGAGTGCGGCGCAATCTGCAGGCATGCAGAGAAGGAAGAACGGACCGATGTTGCTGCCATGAAATGGTAGCTTTAGCGAGAGAGAGAGAGAGAGTGATAGAGAGAGGGGGGGAGAGTGAGAGGGGGCGGGAGTGGAGAGAGGGAGGGTTGAACAAAGAATTTGCAAGCCAGATTGAAATTTTGAAATTTAAATTTCCTCCAGACTTAAAAAGTACGGCCCCGTCGATTCGGGGAGGTGAATGTAGGTTCTAAAATCTGAGCAAGATCCGCTAATTGCCAGTTAATTTCGCCAGTCGCAAAATAAGCACGTTTCGCTAATCCCGCATTCAAACTTACTCATCGATTACCAATAAATTGCGGTTCTTTCCCATTTAACTATTTTATCTACTTTCTCTTCAATATTAGCTTCATATCTAAATTTAGAAGACTATAGTAAACTCCGTAAATTTAATTCTGCACGCAGAAGAACAATTAAGCATCCATTTTATGTGAAAGCAGAATTCGTATCTTTTACAATGAAAAACTTCTAGTTAAGAAGAGTCTTTCATTTACAATATTAATTATCCGTTTTACAAGGTCCAAGATTATACATATATAACAAGAGCAGGAGGTCATTATTAAGTATCTTAGGCAGGTTAAGGGAGACAGTAAAGCTTGGATAGAGCGGCCAAGGTCGTAGGTTTAGGAAACTGCCAACTCCGGTTACAAGTAACAGTGGTTTAGCAGCGATAATTGGCACGAAGGTGCGCGGTACGGAATTTCGCATAGACTATAGAGGCAAATTTGATTTGCAAATTTGGTTAGTCTGTGTCTCTGTCCCTCGACCGTATAACCGACATTTTCCTATCGTGCGACGCTGTCGTCCAGGACAACCCAAGTCTCGTGGGAAACGAGGCCGAGAAAAGGAGCATCACATGAATTTTAATTTCTCTTCGCGTCACTACTAACAGAGCAGTAGGATGTACTTAGGGACCAGAAGGGCATAACGAGCGAATAAAGTTTTTTGACGAAAAATTAAAAGTTTCTAGTCTCCATTTAGTTCGTTGACTGAGACCTCTGATGCTCGTAAAGTAATTACCCAACAAGGTCCGGTCCCTCTGACCTCTCCTTCTCACCCCCAAGAAAACTACCACCAACATCCCCTTCAAGAGCAGCTCGCTGCGCCTTCAACAAACAGGGGGAAAACTTCGAAAAGAGACGGGAAGTAGACTCATTTGGAGAGTGTATATATATTTACCGCCTCACGATTTTCCAGTGACGTAATTACCAACTCTCACCCTGTTTATGCCACAGGGAGGGTCGATCGTGATCAGTTTACCGATAAAGCCTCCTCGATACCTTAAATTCACATAAAACCAGAGAGATTAATTTTTATTTATTTTTAAATTCTAGAAAAAATTATTATCCTCTGATGAAATAGTAATTAACTTAGGCTATCTTAATAAGATCGTCGGAATTCGTTTTTCGAGTAAACATCACTTTTTTTGAGAATAAGATATTAAATAAATCTCACCAAGCCTCTTTAACGCAAAAGGTTTTATGTGTAAATGTAAAAATGGAATTCGGAAAACTGCCAATATTTTACATCAGTTAAAAAACAACGATTTCCTCTATTTTGGCACAACAATCATATAGGATAAATTCCTTTGAATATCAGATTGCAATGCTTTGCAATAATTGACATTATTCTGACCTTCAACTCTCAAATATACAGAAATAGAATGAAGTATATGTATACAAATAAAGGCAAAAATGATGAGCTATAATAGACAGAATGAAATTCCCCAATAAAAACCAGGAAAATTCATTGACAAAGAAATTCACTGACAATTGTTATTTCAGTCGAAAATGTGAAATCGATAGCTTTGACTGCAGACGGTTTTTGATCGTAGTCGGACTACGGCAAAAACTTCACCGTTTGTGTCATCCAATCTAAGGAAATTTGATTCTCGAACTCTGTTCATTTAATTTAAAAGTCTGGATTTTGCAATCGAAAGTTGAGCGCGATTTCAAATAGGCAAAATACATTTTAGCGTATAGATAATGACGCCTGAAAATATCGAAAGGATTCGAAATTTTCGTCCCACTGAAAATGAAGTTTGTTTATAGAGAGAAAACCATTCAGGAAAGAGAATGTTTCCTTGCTAAGAAAACTTTTTCGAAACTAGAACATCTACATCCATTTGCAAACTTTCCTCGAAAATGCCCGGATGACTTTTCGGTGACAGTCACTCTTGTATTTATTATGCATTGAGTTCTTCCCGACTTTTATAAAAGAAAATTTTCCCATTGACCCAGAAGCAACAAGATTCAAATAACGATACACTTTTTGATTTACATTTCATTTGATATACTCATATCATTATCATAAATGGTCAATTTAAAAAATAGAACTCATTTGTCAAGATTTGCAACCAATGTCATTCTAAAATTGAATTGAAATCTCATCACTTAAAATTAAATGATTTTGAAACAAATTATTCGTTGCTAATTCAATCAACTTTTGTATCCGCACTATAATTATAAAACAATTAAATCGTATAATCAGTAAAATTTATTTCCAGTAATTGAACATAAACCCTATATTAATGGATTTAAACATCGGAAATAATAACAAAATTTTAGTCGGATTAATTGTGATTGGTTTATGTGAACGAATTATTGATCGTGGATATTCCATGTAGAAATTGTAGCATTTAGTCCTTATTTAAAATCATGTTCTCAGGAGGCCATGACCTAAATTTCAATTTTCAATATAAAAATATTTATTTTAATATAATCATTTAAAATGCCTTTAAATACTTAGCAAATTTTTTTAATTACTCTAAAGTATTGAAACTTCTGTGACTAATTCCGAAAGTTTTTCGCTTTTTGCCCCTTCAGGTATTATTACTATGCCCTTTGAATTATTCTTAATGCTTCATATGCATTTGTAATCTGATTGTTTTAGCGGTATTAATGGGATTTTGATAGAAGCTCGTAATTTCCGGAACTACTTTAGTTAATTATAACCATGATCAATAATTCGTTCACAAACCAATCACATTTAATCATACCAAAATTTTGTTATTATTTCCGATGTTTAAGTCCATTAATATAAGGTTTGCGTTTAATTATTGAAAATAAATTTAAGAGATTACACAATTTAATTATTTTATAATTAGACTTTGGATATTTGAATTAATGAGGAATAATTTGTTCTAAAGTTGATTGCAAAACTTAAAAAAATTTTTTTTTAGATTGACCGTTTTTGATAATGATATTATATCAGATGAAATGTAAATTAAAAAGTATCTACATTTTTTTTCTTTTGTAAAAGTCAGAAAGAGCATAATCTCCAATAAATACAAGTGTGACTGTCACCGAAAAGTCATCCAAACATTTTCGAGAAAAGTTTAAAAATAGATTTAGAAATTTTTAATAGAATGCTTTGGCTTCAAAGCGAATGACTTATTAAAATTGTTGATATATTGACAGGTAACAAAATTTTCACATTCATATGCGCATCAAATTTAATCTTCACAACTCCCTGTGGCTCGAAGCACTCACTCGACTGAACCAATGGGAAGCCTCGAAAAAATGATTAGGTCCCAGTGATATAACGCTCGTTATGTAAATATGTGCCGCCATCGCTCAATATTATACCCCAGCAATATACATGAAAACGAACATGAAGCGTTTGTTTTGTAATCGAAGTTCGCAAATAGAGCTTCATGGAATACTGAATACTTCTATCGATATTAATATCGACTGACGAGTTAGGCGAACCGTACCGAACAATTTCAAATTTTACGTATTTTCGTGTTTACCGAACGATATCAAATATCCCATACGCGCGAACTCTTTCGCTCTGATCGACGATTTCCCTATTTTCCGGCCGATGCACTAGATAGCGCGAATTAGAAGGTCGAAAAGCAATCATAACTTTTTCAACACCGTTTTCAAAGTCGAATCTGTCTCAACTTTGTTTTCATTAAGTGTGATGGGTAATTTTCTCGACCTTTCTTTCATTTTCAGGAACTAAAGCCATTTGAAATAATTCTAAAGAAGAAGCATATCTAGGGGAAAATGAAAATTGAAATTACACGGTTTCTGGGAGAGATTGACTTCTGGAAAAAGCGTGAAAAAGTGGCAAAAGTTATGCGAAAAATTACTCTCGGAGAGAGAAAATGAAAAGCTAAGTTCCGTAGAAACTTACACAAACTTTTCGAAAACATGTCATGGTTAATGTAAATTTGTATAAACGTATTATTTCACCGCCACGGTTATAGTACTCGAGTCAGATGTTAAAGCGAAGAGAAGGAGCATCATAAACAGGGGTGAACCCTCTCAAGAACGACAGGGGACAAGAAAGTGCTATTATTCGTGCGTAAATACAACTCCCGGATTAAAAAAGTACCCACCCCCTGAGCTGTCCCTCCATTACAACCGCAACACTCGTAAAGTGGATTCAGCTTGCATGCTGCGGATGCTGAGCCATTGGAGCGAAACGTACCACCCACCAAACCGGTAAACCCTTCCGTTTCTCCGTTCTAAACGATCTTCTACCCCTTCTTTTTTTTTTATGTATGCAAATCTTTACTGCTTCGGAATCTGAATTTGGATTTACGAACTTTTTCTATTATACAATGTACTTACTAATAATCAAATTAGTTTTCGTAACTTTTTAGCTAAAGAAATTTAAAAATTAATAATAATCTTGCCTTTGAAAATTTTCGAGCCTATTATTTTGGTTTTGGAAATAAGATTCAAGATGAAACTATAGTGGCTTGGGTTCGAATTGCACAACAATCTTTTGCTGTTTCTTTTTCTTGAAAACACCAGTCTAGTTTCATTTACTTGGAACGGTGGCGATTCAAGGAAAACGGTCGAAGCACTACCAGAAAAGCGCTCATTCCCTCAGTCCAATTTCAAGGGAGCTTTAAAGCGCTCGTTTATAGTCCCCGTCGGCGACCGAGGGTGGCGCGCTAGAAATGTGCAAGTCAAACAGCTTGACTCAGCGGTTTATCTAAAACCGTACACCCGCAGATGCATGCCAGTATTCGCAGCCTCGCACATTTATGACTTACACGCTCTCCAAAGAGGGTTTCCACCCTCCCATCTCTTTTTCATCCAACACCTTAGCCTTATGTCGAGGGTGCTTTCGCATATTTGTTGCGGTGGTATCAGTGGATTCCAAACCGTTTTCGGAATATATTTTACCCACGGGAAGCACGTTTTCTCAGAGTTAGAAGATCGATCCCAAAAGGCTGCCTAGGAACATCCAAATCTATTATTAATGGGATGTGTTTACGAGCAAGGTGCAAACTACCTCAGATTCAGAGTCGTAAAGGGATACTTGTACCTACTTTGTCTCCTCACCAAATTCAGTGTCTTTAATCCGTCTTATGGCAGAAAGAAATATTTTAATCCGGGAATTTTGTTCATTATAATATTATTTATTGACAATAAATTAATTAAAACGACTTTTGCCAAACATCACACATATAATTGATACTTTCATTTATTTATATTCTTCGTCGGTGAAAGGTTGGGAAAAGGATTTTAGGTGAAGTGCCTGAAAAAGAAAATTGGAATAGGGCGTTTATCAATTTTAAAACGGGTACTGAATAATATTTTTTAGTAACTTTTCTTGCAACTATTTTTTTAATGCTTTTGCTACCACGAATCTTTTGAAATTTAAAAAATGATGACCGCGGAGAAAGAAATTTCACTAGGGATCCATCTAAACGGAGCGAAAGAAAGTCGTAAAGACTTGGTGTGTTAACGTGTGCATACTGCGTCCATCAAGTATCACGTAGACGAAAGATCTTCCAGGTTGTGAATCGCAAACTAGATCTGGGATGTTTTTACGTGAAGCTTTCGTTCGCCAGAGGGCTAGGGTAAAGGACCCGCGAGATCGATAAGAAGAGTCACAAGAAAAATCCGAGTGCAGGCGACTCTAACGACGTAACGAATCAGTGGCGTATGAGCAATGGAAAACTTGGTGAAAGCTGAAGGGATGAGTGGCTGATAGAAAGGAAAGTCACTAGGGGGGCTGACGCTAGCGATCGTACCAGTTTTTACGGATTTAATAACTTAGAGTTTAATTAACTACTGAAAGTCCTGATCGATTTCTGGCAGTACCTCCGAGAGTTTTTCATCCTCTTGTCTTTTTTTCCTGTCTACCTTTTCATCCTTCGCTATCATTTTCCTGATATCCTTCATTTCGTCTCTTTCGAGGCAGAGTCTAATCCTCAGAGATTCAACACCTCGAAGAATGGCTGCAAAAAATTGGAAAAATCGAATATTTGTCAGTAAAGAGACAGTTTTAACTGATTCAACTCCTAACTATCATATCACGAGTGAACGAACCTTCAAATCCGAGAGGTGGAGTCGACTACTACTCAAAACTTTTCAAGATGTGTATTCTGCTATCTCCACGTTTACGAACGAGCACTTGAGCGTATCTCTCCTATTTTCAAAGAGTGATCTATACTCCAAAGTTTTTAATGAGACAGATTTTGATTTAAGTTTGCCAAATAACCCCCTTTCTGAAAAATTATGTTATCGTCGTGGAAGATTTAAATTTGACATAGTTACTTTCAACGATTAGTAAAAAAAAAAAGCGAGTGGGAAAAATAGTTGAGCGCAAAAGCAAGAAACTATTAGTGGAACGAATTATTTATTTGGCTTGTCAGATAATTTTCATTTAATTTCTTTGTACTCTTAACCAACTTTTATTCGAAACATTGTAAAAATGTTCTTTTAAAATTGATAATATTGCTAAAATGGTGGCTTTCTTAAATAAAATCGATTCCACTTATGTTGGTATGTTTTTTCTGTGAATACGTAAAAAGCATTCATAGAAAGTACACACATGTAATATGTTTCAAAAACTCTTTTTACGCGGGCAGCAGTGAATCTTCTTATCTTCTTAGCTTTTAATACACGCCCTTGAATGTTTTTATAGCTCTTTGCCTTTCTATACAAGATGCAACTCCAACAGTAAGAATGAAATGAACATTTTACGGCCGGATGAACAAACCGCTTTTTCTGAAAGTGGAGCACCCATAAATCCTCTCTATTTATATATTTTTATTTCCCCATACTAATTTTCGTTTCTTTTCCCTCGTGGATATTATCTCTATATTATAAAAAAATCTTGCCGCCGACACTGCCGCTGTATATCAAAAATGCTTTCTTGACCCCCCCCCACCCCCTCTCAAACACGTGCGACATTCGCCATTGTTAATAAATAAAATGAAATATGCTCAACATGAATCTAAATTTAAGATTTAATTTAGATGTATGTAAAATGAAAAGAAAACAAATAACAAAATAATATAAAAAATGGGGGTTGGCATGCGTAGCGCGCAAGGGGATGAAACCCCGCCCTATAAGTTTTATAAATAATTATTAGATTAGAAATTTTCTCTCCAAATAGCCCCAGTGTTTGTTTTAGTTTAAATAGGAAGGCAATTTTCTGAGATGAAAAAAATATTTTTTGTGGATTTGTAACTCACTTATTATATACTGACTTTGCCTTAGGGGTTTCAGGAAAGCAATTGAGCCATCCACCTTCGTCCATCAGTGGAGCTCATTCCGTTTCACAGAACTTGCTTTTATTCCTACGAAAGCTGGGAAAAATATCCTCAGTTTTATCATTTCAGCACAGGTCTTCATTTCATACGGCTCCCTTCCTCACGCAATCTCTATTTCTTTTCTCTCGTGTACTCTTGGTTTTTTTCAGTATCCTTCGTCATGCCACTCGGACCCAGAGTAGGTCGTAGTCGAAGCTTTTTCCCAAGGGGGACCAGTAGAGACTGTGTTTGTAGTTTTCCACTCTCCGATTCTCCAGTCTGGAATCAGCAGCATTGTCCTCTCGCATTTTCGATAAATGGAAAACATATAATGTATAACGCGAGGATTATCTCGTGGGCACTACGTGCGAACGGCTAAAAATCGAGGATCATAAATTCAAAGGGGTGCGAGGGTCGAGGCCAATGGGAGGGTAAAAACAGAATGACCACGATAAAAACAAAAAAAAAATAGCAGCTTATTCAGAATTATAGGTCTTGAATCCACCCAATTTCTGTTAGCAAAAATAAAAGAAATAAAATATTAAAGTTACTGTTGGAGAATGGGAAAAAATCTGATATTTTCTTATCTTATTTTCTTAATGAAAAAAATTGGGCATTGTTGAAAGGTCTTTCTAATAATATCTCAGGTATTCTTCACTCCATCTTTTCGTCTGGAAATTCTCTTTCCTACCTCAGCACGATTCAACATCTCTGAGGCGTGTCACTAGATAAACACAAAGTGTGAATTGAAGTCTATTCTTCAAGAATAAGAGCAAGTTTCATTTGCTCTTATCATCAGGATTTCTCTTTTGAAGTTATACAAAAATCCCTTGGAAACATATATACATGCATTTGTTTGAAATTACTTTGGCATTTGAGTTTGATGAATAACCAACCTATCAATATTGACATGCTACACAATCCCTACTTTTCTTGGCTCTTTAGAACGAGAATTCCTTCCGCATTTGGCGATATCTTTTCGGAAACATATCGATCTTCTTGAAGGCTACAAATACGAATTGAAGACATCCAGCTTCGTTGGTTCAATCTAGACTCTAGGCGAAAGTGTTTGCCAGGAAGGTAGGAACACGTGTTTAGGATTCTCCAAGTCCTGCGGCGAGTGTCAGAGACGAGACGGGATTTGGTCTTGAGTAATCCCGGTTTGCCGAGTTTCTATAAACCAGTAGAATAGGTTAATCTCATAGGTAAGTTTCCCTCCAGTCGGCCTAATCCGTACAACTTAATAAAACCCGAGTTCCCTCACACGAAAACTATATCTCTTTGCGTGCTATGAATATGTCACAAAGATTGCGCTTGTTTTTGCTTTCATTTTAGTTAACTATAATTCCAAGATTCCGAAAGCAAAATACAAAGACAAGCTGAAAGGAATACCAAGTTCAGCTGAATATTTTTTCTGAAGGGAATATTTCTTCTTCAGCAGCAGGGGTTTACTACGAGCAACTAACTCCTCCAATTTTTCAAGAACCTTAATCGTGCCTGGCATAGTTGTCGGATTCATTTTGTCGGTTGCGTTGTTGAAAAGGAATTTCATGTTTGCGATTGGTCGAGCATAAAATCCACACATAATATGCGCGTTCTCCGTGAAAACACGCATATTATGTGAGGCATTAACACCAAAAGTTGAGTGGACTTTTCCACCCCTGACACTGTCTGTCACTGTTCCCAATCCCATTAACAGAAGGATGTTTTGCTTAGAGGCGCGGGGGTGCGTCCGCGGGCTTTAATCAATCGACTCTGTTATCATCAAGCACTCCATCGATTTCATCAATCTTGACTTTTTTTGCCTCTTCATCTATATTCCCTCTCTTTATTCACTTCTATCAATTATTTTGTAGTCCTTTTGATTTACTTCTTACCCGCTGTTTTTCCAACTTGTCCCCCCTCCAGATAGACTATTTTACATTCTCTCGAAACTTTTCTGGGACAGAACGGCGTGTCAAATTGTTGTTTCGCAAGAGAGAGCGTTTTGTCGGAATATAAAGTCGTCGACGCGATGAAAAACAGTCCTACCACGAGACTAGCGCCATGAACGTCGTCTTAAAGTGACGTTATTGTGACATAAATTGAGATATAGAGTGGTACGGAGGAGAAAGTCAAGGAGGAAGAGAGGTGAGAGCGGGTAGCGAAGAAGCTTGAAGGATCAGTCGAAGCTGTTAGTCTTGATTATCTTGGACAGTCGTCCTGAAAGTTCCGCGATGCACGGAGCGAATATCAACCCCAGCCGCCCGCGCCCCAAGACGCATGGTCTTCGCCATGCCTACATCCACTGCAATGGACCCACAGGGACCATTCATTTATACAAATGCCACCCTCTATTAGTATTCCTCTTACGTCTCCGACTAGATTCTGATATATGCAACGTAGCCTCAGTACCACGATTTGTATACAATTCCACTCAATTGTTAAATCATAATTCCAAATTAATAAATATAGTTAGATTGAACCAAAAAATGGGTTTTGGTTTCAATATATTAAATCAAAGAAAGGTGGGTTTAACTTTGAACTTTATATTTCAAGAGGAAATTATTTTCAATAACTATCAGGTGCATTTAAATTGCCTTTGTAAATCCAGTTGCCGAAAACTGATGGATAATAGATCTAAATTGCATCAAAGGCAAATTTATCTTCACAATCTCATTTCTCTTTACAACTTCTGTTGCTTGAGATCTTTACAAAATGATAAAAGGCAGGTTGGTTTCAATTTTCTGTATCCTCGAAAGCTTTGATCTTAAAACCTTTGATAAACAAGTATTTATTTTTATAGGACGGAAAGATGATTGAAAAAAACAGAGATTTCTTGGCTCGTATAATGAAGCGGTTAACAAAGTTTCCTTAACTTGGGCTAGACTTTATTGAAACTCAGTGAATATCCGTCTTAAAGATTTTCCGGGGCAGAACAAACTATCAAGGCTGTCTTCTCTGCCCTGTTGCCCGGAAGAAAGGGAAATGGTTTCCCCAGAGGTCGGAGGTTGGCGGTGCCGTCTTTATATAAACTCAGGAGACAAATGGGAGAGATCGTTCGGAGCGTTCCACCATCGCCACAGGACCAAGGAGCAGGTGTGTCGCGAAATATACTGCCAGCGAATAGGCGGCCGGTAATTAAAATGTCTCCTTTAGGAAACTTAACTTCCTCGAAGGTGGAGAATTCGCGCTCTTCCTTTCTTACCAAAGCTACTTCACCCTCCGGACCGGAAAGCCGGGCAAAGTATGATAAATTATTTTCTTACATTGCTCACAAATTTGTTTACGTTCAGATTTTCAATTCCTTATAGTATAATACTTCTGAGAATCATTTATGTAACTTTCTGCTTTTCGACTTATGTATACGTTTTATGTCCAGGAAGTTTTAGCTTAATTGTGCTGTAAGAGATATTTTTATATCAACCTTGCCAATAAATTTGCCAAAATTTCTTACAGTGTAAGGTAGAGAAAAAAAATTTTGGGAAAGGAGAAAAAGTTGCGAAAAGCGATTTGGTAAAAGGTTTTGGTAAAAAGAAATAGAGAAGACCATGGTGAAAAAGTTTTGGAAGAAAAGGATCAGAAAGGGGAATGGAAAATTACAGAAAATGTATATTTATTAAAGAAAGTCCTGGTTTAATTAAGATTGCAAAGAAAGGATGAATCCACCCTCAGCTTTCAGTGTTAATTTAAATTGACTATCGTTCTCGAAATAATGATCGCGTCTTTGACACCAGCCCCGCCTTTATGCCCTTCCTGTTGTGCGTCAGTTTCTCTTTGAAAGGAGAAGTAACTTCGCCCCTGAAATTGTATTCCTTCTCTGAATTACAATTACATTGTTTAAAAAAGTGCACCAGTTCAAACGCTTTAGGCAACGAAAGAGGGAGAGGATAGGAATGTCGAACTGAGGAAGAAGAGGAACAAAGGCTAGTAGAGGAAGCAAAGAACGGGATATCCGTGAAGAATCCTTTCAATTATTTGCCGCACTAATGCACAGGCCAACTTTTAGTTTTTAATCCAGCGACCACGACGCTCGTCAGAGCAGACAGGAACGGAGGTGAAAAGCGATGGGTGGCTCGCTTTTGGCGAAACTCTTGAAAAGTGCTTTGCAAGCGGCCAAAGGGAAAGTTTTGGGGCGCAAATTGCTTTTGAAATCCAGTGTGTCTATGTACACGCTCAACTCCACTTTCACTCTTGGTGCTTTGATTGGTCTTTAGGGATACTAAAACGGATTCTTACCTCTCGAGATTCAGGTACATATTTTAAATTTGACCAATAAAGATTATGTCCATCTTCCTTAAATCTAATCTCTTATTATATCGGTTAAGAGCTGCTCTTCTTTCAAAAAATCCTACTGAGAATCAATCACAGCTTGAGATTTAAACTTTTAATTTGTGCTTACTTTCTCTAAAGAAGAAAGAAGATGTCATTACAAATAAATTGTAGTGAATATGAGATAGACATTTAGATAGACATTTCTGTCTCTCACTCTAAATTTGAAGCGATCGACATACCTTTTGTAGCGAAACAGTATCAAGAAAATGATATTGAACTTTTCCTGGGGATATTTGAAATTTGAAGGAATTTGAAATGCTGTGAAACGAGAATGAATAATATAAGAAGAATGAGATGGATTTCAATTTTGTATACAAAGTTACGTGACGTGATACATGGGCATATCGTAAGGTCATTGTGGGGTGTAAGTTTTCGTGGGTCGAAGCCCTCTTCGATTGGGAACAAATCAAATGGCGGCAGCGTACAAGGTTCAGTAAGGCTTTTTCTTTGAAGTCACTCAAGCCCTTCCAAGTGAGACAAGGCAGCCAAGTGAGAACCACCCCTCAGGGGTTGCTGACGGGAACGACGGGGCGTCGGAACGCCGCCTGTGCAAAGCTTCGACGCCTCGTGCCTTCGGCTCCGTGTAAAGGTCTCTCGCGGTATTGGCAGACCGCTTTATCGTTCTACCCTCTATAATAAATCCATCCCGCTAACTCACACGTCGGATACTTCTTTGAAGGGCAGCTTATAACGTTTTATAAATATCTTGCAAAAAATAAATCATATAAACATTATAATAATCAATATATTGCCAGATAAACAGATGATAAACTTACTAATAATCCTTCCCTCTAAATGAAAATAGCCGTAACTGCAGTTTGGATAAGTCACCAGTCATTTTTTCGTATCTAAAATAAAATTCATAAACATTCCTCTTTCTCGTTAGGTTCGATTAGATTAGGTTATTATTGTTACTATTATTGTAACAACTTAGACGATTTTCAATAATGAAGATGTCGTGATTAAGATTTGAGAGATCGTTTTATTTATATGTATCTATAAACGTTACAAATTGTATATGATCAGGAGAACATGGTAGGGATTGGCAGTTTGGAGAACGTAAATCAGCAGATCTGTGATTTATTTATTTATTGTTACGAATAGGATCGTCAATGTCAACAGTTAGAACAGCGAACGAGCGCAAGAGTAAACTTGAAATTACAGGGAGTAACTCAACGTGTGAGTGAGATATGGGCAACCGATTAATGGAACCTCGGCGCTTTGTACCTAGAGAAATAAATCAGTGTTACAGATTCGCCGATAATGGCACCACGCGAATTACGTTGTGTAACATCGGCACCTTTATATTGCACTTAACATCAGAAATTTTCATTTCACAAGGAATTTCAAGAAATTCCTTTTTTTTTTCAAGAAATTCACAGGGGAAGAGAAGTACAATCTGTACATATTGGATGGGGAAGTAGCAACCCTTGAAATAAAATGTTTGAAACCTCGGCAATTGTATTAGCCTAAGGCTAAGATGGGAAAGTGCTTCAGTTAGCATGCAACAATCAGTTGTCATCAGTACTAAGTAGAATTCCGTCTGGCTTTTACGCGCGAGTGCTTTTGACCCGAATGTGCTCGAGTTCTACGCATTCTCCAGTCCAAACTCCTTTCGCATTTCCCTACCCGTGGCTCGAGTTAAATACCTACAATTAGGAGGATTGCAGTTGCGGAATGTTGGAAGAAACAGTAATCGTCGTTCGTGAGGAGTAGCAGTTTTGGCAGATAAAAATGAGCACCTCTTCACCCTACACGATACGAATCTACTCTTCAAGTATAAGTATAGTACTTGAGTAAAGTTTGTAGTTGCTTCACGAGCGAGGTCTAGAAAATACAGTCAATGTCTGTAATTCTATCGGGAATCGAGTTGGTAAAAAAATTGTAAAAAAATATCTGCCAGAAAAGAGGCATATCTGTTTGAGAAAAGGAAAGTCTGTTCTCGATTTTTGAAAGAGAAGCCGGTGACAATGCGTTCAAGAAAAGAGAACCAAGGGCCCGGAAATCACTTCCTTATACTACTTTCCGAAGATCCTGACTCTTTTCAAGGAGCTTTCCGTCCACTCTCGCAAGCTTCCTTTTCTTCCGCTTTCTTCGTTTTCTTCTAAAAAGCGCTCTCGTCAATTAGCTAATTCTTTTGGCGACTAGTTTTCCTGCGGAATTACAACATTCTTTTATTCGCTTTAACCTTTTCATGCCAGACAATGCAGACATTGCAGATCTTCTGTCTTCGTCACATCAGCAACCAGATACGGACCGGGGCGCACGGACAGGATCCCGAACGCAAGCAAGCACAATGCCTGTGAGCATCCTTTGACGTACTTTGCTCTGAAAACTGAAACGACGGGCACGTGCTGTGCTAGGAATAGTGCGTCAAAGAAACGACGTATTTCGAAGTAATGGAATAAAACATGCCGAGTTGAAAGAAACTCCCGCCGAATTAGTTGCTTCGGGCTGATTATTTTAAACAAAGAAACGCCGTTTTTATCCATTTAGGCAAGTCCTAAAAGACACGTTGAATTATAATCCTTTAAATAATAATTGTGCAATATCCCACCAGAAATTATGTTCTTTGTCCTAATAACAAGTACATATTATGTAAAATGATATTTACAACTGCATTAGTGCATACCTAAATAGAGGTATTCATTAGAAGGTCAATTAAAGTGTCCCTTAAAATTTCATGAAAATCATTAGAATTCTCATCAAAGGACTTTCATGTGACCATTTTTTTTTATTTATGATGTCTATACAAGGAGAGAATAATAAAAAAAAAATAAAAGATTGTTTTCGCAGAGAAAGTAATTTCTTTTTTATCTACATGCAGAAATACAATTTGTTGGTAACATCAACAAAAACTAACAGAAAGTAAAGTGTTCATATTTGTTTTCGGAAACGGTGACAATTTCCGTTTCCTCTTTGGCTGTAGGTACTCTTTCGAATAAGAGTAGATGGTGATGCCACTGGTCTAGCCTGTAGAATAACGAGAAGCGCAACGTTCATTTAGCCTGTTTGTTCTTGCTCGTCCCTCGGGGCAGACATCGATGTTGTGACTTAATTATACGCCATTCAGACTTGCGCCTCTTGCGTAAACCACCGGTACACACAGACCAGGACCATAGAGAATGACCGTACTCGGCATAAGGGTCACCTAGGATACAACATATATTTTGCGTCGGGCCGTGACTGGTCTCTGAATTATTCAAGACTATCCCCTGGTTGCAAAAGGATCTGATAAGGACACAAGAAGGACAATACATTGCAATTTGGGGGCTTTCGAAAGGCGCCTCTAATGATAAGTATCTCGTTACGACAAAGTTGTGACGCATTGATACTGCTTTCCTGTCCACAATCACCCAACAACGGTGATAATAGCCCAGCAAGAGTGTCATCGTGGGTCAAAGATCACGATACTGGGAAAAACATGGTAGCATTATTTTGGCGCCACCTAATTGCGTGGGTGCTTCCTCTAACAATAGTAAAGAATGGACCATCTTCCTTAGTGAAAAAAAAATTTGAGACCCTTTGTGTCATGTAGACTTTGTTTGGAGTAATCCACTGAGTATAAAAGGCAGCTATTTTCGGATTTGCTGAAGTGATCTTCTAGATCAGATAGCTGTTGCTTCATCAGCTTAATAAATTTTTTTCTCTGCTGTAATTTTATTTGATATTCTTTATTAAACCCAAATATACGATATCAATTATTACATACTCTTAATGATTTTAAATCTACGAATATATTTTGAAAAACTCCAGGTTTGTTGCACCTCTTGTGGTAAATTGATTACTTTTTAGAGGCAAGTACTTCAGATTTACAACATTAATAATTGTATTTCGTTGTTATGACCATAAACCATCAGAAATATAACTACAGTCAGCAGATGGCACAGTCATGATTCCATGCTATTACCCTTGCACATTTTGATCCGGTAAACCATAATGACTCTGCTTTGATTGTCAGTATATATAATAACTATTTAAATTTAATATTTCTGACTATAATATGAAAATAAAAATAATGATACAAAATTTGTATTATTTTTTTTATAAAATAAAAGTAATGAAGTTTTTTGGAATCTGAGAGAAGAAGAATAAAGATGATATGTATATAGTGAATTTGCATCTTTACTATTGATCGCAGAATTGAAAGCTTTAACTCCATCGATGATCCTCAGGGAGGTGTTTATCGTGAAGAAAAAGTTCTCCAAAGTTACTTCCACCGAAACGACAATCATGGCGTACGTGGTCGTACTTCGGAAACGTACGACCTAGCCTAACGTAGGTCACTATCTTGATTGTTACTTTTCACCAGCGAGCCGCTGGTCTAGACAGTTACTGGATGACGAGTAGATTTTGTTCGTTGATTTTCAAAGGTGAATAACACAACCCTTCCTATGTAGCAATTACGCTCTACAGCAAAAGTGCTTATTTAGTCAGAAGCTTCCAAAATGAATCCGCACGATTCTATAAAACAGAAGAAAATTTTACGAAAAATATTATTTCATAGATTTCCTACCAGAAAATATAATTTAAATTATTTTGTCTTTATTGACATTGCCGTTGAAATTTGATTGAGATTCCAGAAACTTTAGGATCACAAAGGTCGGGTTAGCATTTGGCTAAACACCAGTGAATGGATTTTCATCAAGGGCCAATTCATTCTCCGATTTTTCTCCCTCGACTCGACGACAAATTAATGAATCTCCGGTACTTTTTCGCCTCAGGGTACTCAGTACTCACAGACAATTTAGCACAGCCTTTATGTCTCTTTGCTTTGCCCTTTTTTCCCCGATACAAACTTTTAAATAAGGTGCTTCTGGCGAATTGACTTGCTTCCCTCAACGACGCCTCTTTGACAAGAACCGCTTCGTTCCAAACTCCCTTTTCTCTCTCACTTTCTAAATTTTACTTCAAACCAGCCCATCTTTCTTTCTTTCTCTTCTTCATCTCTGTTTTGCTTTTCTCTCTCAATTTCTCCCTTCCTTTAACAAGAACACCGTATTACAAGTTTCAAGATTCCCATTCTATAGACTGCATGTCATCAACCTCGTTATTGTGGTATCAATTTCCGCCGGCAATTCCAATTACTCGGCTTCCGCCTTCCTATCGCAAGCGTAAAATTGAATACAACGATTGCGGCTTCCAAGATTGAGAGTATCGTCTTCGAGAACGGAAGAAGGTTCTCTAGTAATGAATACATAAAGCTCAGTTGAGAAGATTTACTCGCCAACACTGCAAAAATCTATTACATAGTTTTAAAAATAGTTTTTGAAATATTTATGATATGTAGTAATAAATGAATTTAGCATTTTAGTAAATTAATAATTTATCATTAATATATTAAATATAAGTATTAGGCGAAATTTATTACTTTATTCACGACAAATTAATATCATACTTCGCTTTTCTAATACACCGGATAGTACGCCCAAGGTCTCCAAGGATAAAATCCCTCCGACACTGCACAATCACCTCATAGCCCCATCTACCTTTACGATCAAGTTTAACGTTGAATGTATATTGAAACAAATGTACCATTACCCTCTCACTAATAAGATCTTATAT
>UCOH01000291.1:0-19192 GCA_900474275.1 Synergus japonicus
ATATATATATATATATATATATATATGCAAGTGCAGATATGAGATATTCTGAAAATATATTTACAATTTGTGACGCCTGCTTTTGACATAAAAATGTAAGAGTGTCAGCGTCAGTATTAATAAACAAATGAGAGTCGCGTAAGTCGTTGACAACAAAGTCTCGTAATAACATGTACAGTCTAACTCTTACGTAACTTTGGCTCATCAATTAAAATTATTTCTAAACTTTGAAGAAAAGGGTCATTGGAATTTAAAATTAAAATGTGGACCTATTTAGATACATAATCAATAAGTGAATATTTATTATGATTTGTAACATCTTTATTACAATTTTGTGTGATGTTATTCACTTCTTGGCAGTTTAATGATTTCGGTCAGTTCAACTATAACATTTGAGTTTGTATCGCGATAATTCACAATATAACGACCCAAGTCTTTAACGCTTTGTGTCGTTAACCGCTTGGATAATTATGAAATAACGGGAAAATGATTCGCCTCCGTTCATGATTCACGATATCTCTGTGATTATGATCTGATGTGATAATCCTATATATGCCGGTAGTAAGAATGAAGGTGACTCCAAAGGAGTTGTAGTACTTTGTGAAGAAATCAAGAAAAGCTTGAAGTCTCGAACTTTTTAATCATCTACACTATGATTCATTTCTAAAAAAAAAGAACGAGAATACACAGCGAAAAAAACAACTACATAAAGCGTTTGACTAAAGAGTAAAGTGTTTTCTAATTTTTGAGAATTTGAAGGCTATCAGGGTTTATCTAACGCCCTTAACCCATACTTTGAAAGTCTACACGTTTCTAATATTCGTTACGCTCTTCTGTTCCTATTCAAGGCGCTACGAGAGAACGAAAAACAACAAATACCGGTTTCTCCAGCCAATAATAGAATCGCCAGTTTTGGTCTTGAATTCCTAATAGACTCTGGCATTACTCGTTCTCTGGAACGATTTAATCGAAGGCAGGACAGGATTCAAATTATGTACTAGTGAAATGTAATCACCACGCGAAAATACATAAAGATGCAAAATTCTCCGTGTCTTGTCAAAAGAAAATCTTCATTTTTCTTAAATTCCGATTTCACTTTGAGCTAATGTTAAAATCGAGGTTAAAATTCTCCAGGATTTTTTTTGTCTTTTATGTACATAGATACGTATCATAGAATTGTAAAAATTCTGAGAACCCGGTTGGTTAATATGATGGCTTTTTTTTGTTACAGAGTCGCCGCCACCTCCCTACTGCCTTATCGCAGACAGACTGAGACCTGAAGGTAAGCTATTCCGAGTAATTTAATTCCTGTTTGTAGTTTGTAGATAATACCTAGATATGTCCTTGGTCGAAAATGGATTAGTTAGATACTACGGGTGTTCCGTCTTGGGACAAAAAAGAAAACGCCGTGAGAAAACTCGGAAAGTACCTAAATAGTTTTTTCTAGTGGTTTTTTTTCCCGTGATCTATATGAAAACTTATGTCGTGTCGAGGACAACAAGAAAAGTAAGCGCTTACTGCTTTCGGCCAAACGAGACAAATGGTTTTAATTACCTTCTCAATTATTGCAACGGTTTAGAAACTTTAAAGGACATTCATTCGTTTTATTCATTAGTTTTATTCGTTAATTCAATAGTAGATTGAAATTAAAATAGGAGCTATCCCTATAAATTCAATATAAAATCATTCAACGATGATATGATCATTCATGTGATGGTCATATCATTGGACGATGATGAAGGTATCGTTTTCCATATTCGTTTACATTGTTTGCGAGGCCGACAAGGTCGTTATCGGACTTTTGTTCGCTCTCGCGTAGATCTTAATCTGGATTTTCGGATTGAGAAGTTCCTCGAACGAAGAATAAGACGAAGAGGGAATAAGAAGAAGAGGAAGGCATGTAAGTTATTCTTCTCTCTTTCGATCTTTGCGTGCCCTTCATCTCACCCCCCAACGCCCTTAATTCCTACCTCGACCAAAGCTTCGTATCTCAGATTCGCCAGCTACTTTCGATCGTCCGGCTCTCGTGCTCTTCTTTCTTTCTTACTCTTTTGCATTTAATCGTAAACTGGTTCTTGCGATCGATGCAAGATTACGAGTATAGATATAAACCGATCGGGTGGCCCTCAGCGATACGTTTCCATTATACACATATGCTCGCGAGCTCGCCGCGTCCGCAGATCCTGGAGGGTATTTTCATCATTTTGCGAAACCATTTTCAGCCTCAGATTCTTTTCAGAGACCCGTCTACGCTTTATAAAATGAGTATAATGATTCCTTGTGTTACTTTTTAAATCTTTTGAATCGTTCATGATTTGCCAGTAGAGTTCAGAAAAGGCCAGTAAAAGTTAAATTAAAATATTTTTAACAAGAGCTTCAAATAGAAAATGAAATCAGTCGGAACTCTGCAAAGTTTACGTCAGAAAATTAGTCTGATTCCAGACTTCCGAGCAGATTTCTTCTTTCGAGTGAATGGATGCCGTAAATTTCGTTGGGTTGTTAAAAGGCTGTGATTCTGGCCATTCTGGATGAACATAAAGTGCTTAGCGCCAGAGTTTGTACGAGTAATCTGAAGCTTGGTACACAAGTTGTGTGCCGCGGTGGGCGCCTGTCGCCTGGCTCCTTTATATGCTTGCTTACCCGGTCCGCCGTCCTTGGTATATTCCTCTCTTTTTCTCTCTTTTTGTCTGACTATCTCTCTCCCTCTCCCTCTCTCTCTTTCCCTCTTCACTCTTTCAAGTTATGAGCACATTCTTTCTTTCTTGCTCCAGCGAGAGAATAAACTCGAGCCTCGAGCACGCACTCTATGCATTGCTCTCCTCTCTTCTTTCCTCTCTCTCTCTCCACTCCTCTCCTCGCTCATTCTCTTCTACCCCCTTCATGAGTTCGCGTCCGCGATAGGCGGGAGTGGCTCTCACATTCCGAACCTCCTTCACCTACCGAGCTGCTGCCCAAACGAAAAATCCTACGAGTTCCGGATTAGGAAAATCGTCGAGTTCCTGTCGCAATGTCCAACTAGCTGTGAAAAGAGAGAAAACTAGCGGAGAGGGCAGCGGAAGTAAGCAGCACTGATCGTAAACGTAAATAGGCTCTTTACGACTCCAACTCGTGCCCACATATGTCCAAACCCAAATAAGGATTTTGTACTTATTTGGAATTGTTTTTTCATAAATAATACTCGAATTCCATGCATAATGCATTCGTAGACAATTATTACGTAAATTGGTACATATTTCTATAGACTTTCTAATGGTGACAAACGACAAAATCAATTTTCAATAAGTTTGAATTAAAGAAATTACACAATTGTTCTAGTTCGGCTTTTTTTAAGTACAGGTTTCCCACAATGGGAAAAGACGGTTGTCTGTCAGTTGATAAATATTAAAGGGATGATTTCCTAGTAACATAGTTGAAGCCCCTTTTTTCCCACATCAACGTTACTGTTTGATGAACATTTATGTCGAGTTCTTGCGAAGGAGCCTCTTCTCTTCTCTTTAGCTTGAATGCGATTGGACGATGGCGATCAGGAGAGCGATACACGCATTAATCCGACCTGATGTACAGTCTTACGCAATAATGATCGCCAACTCGTTTCGTGTCATAAAATTCATTCACAAAGTCTTCTCTTCTCGTCTTTTGATATGACTTTCATACTTTGTTTATTTGAGTTGACACGCAGGAATATATAGTATATGTTGAATGCAAGCGTTATTATATCTATAAAATATCTTTGGGATTTAATGGATTGGTATCAAGTATTCTCCTAGATTATTTTATACATAATCTCATATACTTAAACAAATTATGGAAACTTGCAGTCTCTCTGTCTTAAATGTCTCCTTTTTTACGAGGGTTCGCAGAAGAGGGCACGTTCTAATTTTAATATATTCATGCGCACAGCTTAAATTTAAATCGAACACCGGTTAATTATAATCGGAGAGCCAGGTATATTAGACTCACAATGGAGAAACGTGACACGGGTATCCGTGCGAAAGAGATTCGAATCGAATATAGTCGTCGCTCGCAAAAAGAAAGAAAAAAGATAAAAAGTCGAAAGAAACCTGTCTCCAGTTGTCGGCAGATACAAAAATAACCGCGACTTCGTCATAGACGTGTTTCTTGGGTTAAGGACGGGCCCTTACAGCCGTCGTCGCCGACAACAGGAAACACTGTTTCTCTCCTGCAGGATTGGCTCCCTGGAATTTTTAAAAGAATGCGACCGCCGCTGGCTGGACCACTCTGACATCATCCTCTCTTTTAGTCAATGAATCTCGGTTGTCCCTAAAACGATTAGTCTACCGATATGCTGCCATGGAAGTCCTACTTTTCTGCGAGAATCGCCGGTATATCGGTGCCGTCTAAAATCCAGACTCTTAGAGTCAATATGTTTAGGTCGAGCCACACTTCTTTTGTCTTAAAAATGCCGGCAAGTAGAACACATTTAAATCCCACGATTGTCCTTTGTCTTCAGAAACCAAATATCTCGAACCTTTTCGCATAGATTGTTATCTACAAGTTTTCTTTTCACATTTAAGTCCCAGCCATTTTCCTTATTTTTCTGAATTTAATATAATTTTTTCCAGGATAAAGTATTTACATTGAAATAGTTCTTGGAAAAAAATTTCACTATTTGATAAGCCTTTTCTTAAAAATGGATGAATCTAACGACTCTCGTTCTCTGAATTTGATATTTGTTTATTTACATGCTTGTTTGAGGTAGATAAGGTATTTTTCGAAAGTGTAATAAAGAGATCAAACATTAGGTAACATAAAAAAGATGCGACTGACAAATTAACATGAAGATCCTTTGAAATGATCTTGTCAGTAACAAAAACATTTGACTTTCAATAAAAAAAAAACATTAGAAGTATTTTATTAGCGATAAAGAGCAATAAAGCTTGTTATGACTAGCTATAAACGAGTTTTACCTCGTCTTTCGGATTATTACAGGAGGTTTCCAATAATGAGGATGAGATTTCTTTCCCATGCGAACTGAATACTTCGAATTAAATAAATTGTTATCGCTATACGCCAGATCGTAATTAGAGCGTCATGGTCAATTAAGACATCACATTTTCAAATGAAAATCTTTATTGACAAAAACTGCAATATTGTTGTTCTCTTTTAAAATAAAATTCTCTCGCAATTTCGGCACGGTGAGCTTCGAAAAGCTCGCTGCAAAATATCAAACTAAAAATATGCGATTGTTTAATTTAGCATTGACGCAACGATGCCGATGCAAGTTCAAGTGCCAGCTTCGAGGACATGGTCGTCGATTCGAAAATAAATACAAATTTCTAAGAATTATGTTGCAGTTGTATTATTATACACGAGGAAGATTTTTCTACTTTTTTTTGTGTGTATGTGTGGTGTCAAAACACTCATAAATTGTAACATGAGAGGAGTTGTGGATCATTAATGTCTCTTGTCACTTCTTTAAAACATTAGGAAAAATTAACTTTTTTCTTAGTGCCTGCAAATATTTACTATTTTGAGACCAAATAATAATTTAGGAATCTCATTTTTAATAAGAGATAAAACACATTTTCTTTTATGGATAATTTGAAGATGAAATTTCGGCTAATGAACTTTTGTATCAAATAGGCAGGAAGTGCTATAAAGTTATTCGAGAGGGAGGTTTCTCAAGGGTGCTGTTTATTTTCAGATCGAGCACCAAGCGAAGGGGATTCTCGTCGATGCAGAAACACCACACCAATGCCACTTCCCGGCTCCCTCACCACTAATGGAGAAGGTAAATAAGTTTTTGATTATAATAATTTAATAATATATCATACTATACATATAACATTACTGCAATTTCTTCAATAATTAATAATTCACAGTGACATCCAATGGTAAAGATTTCGTTTGATATTCAATTCGAAGACATTATGCGATTATGCGCTTTGCATAAAATAAGGGTCGCTCGACATCAATCAAAATGACGTCAATCGGATATACAGTGTAATTATCTATTTTATATTGATATCGTATTGTTAACATTTTCACCTTTCCGATGTGTTTTTCCCTAAACTCTTGACGAATCTCGCGCCGTCGAATATCAGTCTGTGCCAATGCAAAGGCCAGTGCACTTGTGACGTCATACATTCCGCAGCTCGGTACAAGAGTGCGCGAAGAACGAGCGCTTCGTGCAAATCGAGGCACGGCATGCCTCCAAGCATTTTATCGATTCTAGTGAACACTGAACACTGAAGAGATGTACACAGTACATATTCGTTTTTACACAACAACTACAGCCTAGCTCGGCTTTAAAATGGAAAAATCTTGAAAATCATTTCGAAATTTCCAGGGAGAAACGATCGAGAGAGAAGGCTCCTTTACGAGTTCACCGTTTGCCAGTCTCGGATAGATTTACATCGAGGTCAGCTTATTTGATGCTCGAGAACACTATTACCTATTCGAGAATTGGCAAATTTATTCTCAAGCCACTATATATGCTTTTTTTCTGTGGCTGCATGGATGAATTAAGATAAATAAGAGGTCATCAATGAAAAAAAAATTGCGAGTTAAAGAGTAGTCTTGAAATTGTTTAACGAATCTTTTCGCAGATCAAGATGCGGCTAAAAAGGAGGACGTAAGAATTGCTACGATGCTAACAATTTGAAACGTCCTTTTGCCGGAGCCAAAAATGTTTCGCGCGAATTTCCACGAATTTCTCGCGGACGGAAAATAAGAAGTTCGCGATTCGCTGTAGGCAGATGCGTCACGCGTAAAACCTCTTGCGCGAAAAGTCAGCACCGAGTTTATTAGCGACAGCACCTTGCTATTTTCGAGCCTTGACGGCGCGTGACTTTAATTTCTTGTTCATTTTCCCTGATTTAAATAATTAGCAACTGAGACATCCCAGGTTTTTGCACTTTCTGATGTATGCATCGAATTGAAGAGAAGAGACATACAAGCGTTCTTAACTTTACTATAGAAGATGCGAATCTTTAATAGCGAATCAGTTCTACAAGGAAGTTGAAAAAAATTTATCAAAATATGGTGAAGGACGAGAAGAAATCAATCCTAGAGACGCTCAAGGTTAACTACGTGGTTATAGGCATAGCCGCAAAACAGGGGCGGATGTTCGGATCTCTTCATCATACCCGCTTTAGTTTATGCTAAAATGAACATTAATTTTGAAACGTTCAAAAATTCCGTTAAAAGTTAGTGAAAGTTTTCACTAGCCAAGCAGGAAAAAGTGTTTTGCCGAATCTGAGTTACTTTTTTCTGACTGCTTTATATCAGTGAAAACTCCAATTGGCTTGAAGAAGAATTTGATTAAATTCCAGTCCTACAAAGTTACTGGGAAGATGTTGTTTTGCACGTAAGAAAAGAGAAATACTTCTATGTTGATGGAAAGATAAGTTTTCTAGGTCAATGAGCTGTGAACAATTCCACACAATGCAGTATGAAATATGTACTTTGTGTACTCAACAGATTATATAAATCACAGTCAGAAATCCCTTCAATCAGTTCGACCGTCAAAAACTGCATCCATAAACGGAGGCGCGAAGCGACCTTGAGAGTGCAGTGCCAGACATTCACGAAATGTGCAAAAATTACGAAGCAATAAGGGTCATCTCAATTTCACAACGAGTTTCCTGTCGGATTCATTAACAAGTACCTCCATGGAACGAATGGGCCCTGCATCAATGAAACGAGATGCGTACAGGGGAATGAAAGGACGATTGAGTCTGAAACTGAATGAGTGTTTTGAGGACGGAGAGGTCGACCCTAGAAAGGTTAGCGTAGACTTTGCGTTCGAGGTCTCTTCTATATAAAAATATCGATCAATCGTACGTTATTCTGAAAGCATTAGGCACCAAGGTGCGCCAGTCGAGAAAACGCGGTAACTTAGCTCTAAAATAAATCAATAAAATAGCAAAGCGACCAACGTATAAGCTGTATGCATACATGTATGTTGTATGTATCTTGTATGTATGCACGTACGTACGATTGCACGTAAGAAGGTACGGTGTACGAGCCGAGGTCGAGACACGCGGCAGCTGTCTGGCGCCAGGGTCCCCCTGTTCCCTCGAACAGTCGCGCCGCCGACTGCCACCCACCTTTACCAAGTTACCAACCTATCGTGCCATTCTGAAACCTGCAACGTAAGTCTCGAATCGGAGCCGAGGAGTCTTGCTTTCCCTCTCTTGTCTCTTTTTGTTCTTTTTTTTGTATACTTGTTATACTTGCTTCCTAAGCTCCTATCTTTCTTCTTCTAACTGTAAGATTCAAGAGCCTAACCTGCCTATAACGCCTTCTTCCTTCTCTGATGGATCTTCCCTTCAGAGTCTGCAGACTCTAGACTCGAGACTGTGCCGGGGCAACTCGAGGACGCCGACCGGTGCAAGAACCCCATTTTTTTCATAGCCACCGTTTCTTCTGCTTTTTAGAAGTGCACCAGAGATCTAAATCTCGCTTCTTCCGTTCCTCGATAGCAGTCTTGTTCTTCATTTTCTTCGCTTTGAATTTCTGAACCTGCTTGTTTTTCTATGGCTTTTTGTCTCGGCATCTCAATGCGACAATGAGCTGCAGAGTCAGAGTACAATGGAGGAGGCGCCAGAGAATATATAATCTGATGTGGTGAATTTGTTCAAGTGTGGAAGCTAGAAGGAGGAACAAGTATGTTACAGAATTAATCAGTAAGAATTTTTTTTCTTACTCGAAGGATATGCATGGGTATCGATCTTCTCCCAAAACACGACGGAAATGGTGATGATGATGATTATTATTATTATGGTGATTATAATTATGATGATGGTGATGAAAGCTCCGATCTCTAAATAAGAACACATGTGGGGCAATTCCCACAAAGGTCTCCTTGATTTGAGTGACCAAATGTGAGTAAACCAAGGCACGTGTAGTACATACTGGTTCATAAGATGACCGAGAGCAGAGTGCCTTTTCAATAAAATACATAGTAGAGAAAAAAATATCAAATCATCAATATAAACAAATGCATTTTGATATTTGTATATATATGCATATATATGTAGCAAGCTATTAGGTATGGTACACATTGGCTTTCTAGAGCTGTCCACATTCGGCCATGATCAAGCAACGTAAATGACAATACAGCACACGGTATTTCCCCAGCGGTCACCCATCTAGGTACTAACCATGCCCAACGTTGCTTAACATCAGTAATCCAACGAGAACTGATGCTTGCAGCGTGGTTCGGTTGTTGTCCTAGAGAATGAATGATCGTAGCAGAGAAGAGTCTGTGCCGGATTTCAATCTCAATAATCTACTGCGTAACGGTGACCGAGATGTCGCGATTTTCCCATTGAGAATGCTGTGAGAAGCGGAGGAAGAAGGGTGACTCAGCTCGGGAGATTAACCCATGCGGAAGAGAAGCCAGTACGGGCAACCTGTTGCTCTGCTGGAAAATATATTAGTGTCTATCTTCTTGTAACACAAATAGAGATGCAAAACGATACTATCAAGTGCTAGAGTCTAAAAAAAAAAAGGAGACAAAGAAATCCGACAGATACTTTAACGCAATTTCAAGTCATTATGCTAAAAATAACTACATGAATAAATCAAAAGAAGCACAGTAATTATAAAAAGTACTTTAACAATCGGTTAGCAGATGATTTTCTTTTCTTTTGCTGTTTTTCTTTCACTGCCAGCTACAAAACTCGTTTGAGGCGTTTTCAGCCTTCCTTTGTTTTTGGAGCGAAGTCGAAGTATCGGAGCGTTTTGGAGAGGTAGAATGTCGACTGGATAATTCGCACGTAAGGCCAATCGGTTGGTCAGTCTATGGAATATATCAGGTTCTGTACACCTACATGAGCAGACACATGGAGACGTCCACACGAGAGACGCATTATACATACCCACTCGGGGCGTGCTTATCCCACGCTTCTAAAAATAGGAAAATACCGAGTCGAAAGGGAACCACGCAGGAGCGCAATGCCGGCAGGGTGCGCGTATAATGAGAGTTTCTGCTGCTGAACGCTTCTCGTTTGTCCTAAACGAAGATATTTTTCATTGGAAGAGATGTATAAGTTCACAATCTAGAAAACCTCACAAATATCTCCATAAACATTTGATAATACTGCTAGCAGAGTCATTCGAGGATGATTTCTCAAGTCGTTGAAACACTTTCAAGCTATTAATATCTGAAGCAATTAGCACACATCTATATGTCTAAACGCTGAAGAAGTGACAGAATTATTTATCACGCCTTCTTTTCGTCAAGACCTCAAAATTTAAACCAAGTTACATCTACAATATGAGAAACTTGATTTAAAGTGCATTAGATTGAAAAGGGGGTGATAAATCACTCAGTAGACAATATAACAACAGACACGAGCTAAAGCAAAAGCGTCGCATCGTCAGCGGAAAGAAGGGGAGCCATCGAGAGAAGCAAGGGGGATCCTGAAATGAAATTGAATCAACCCGCATAAGAGAGAATGAAATCGCAGTGCATGTATGTAACCGCGAATAAGCCTCTTAATAAAATGAAGGATCGATCGGCTCGGGAGCGAATTGTGCTTCGTTTTGCACGCCTGTCATCTCTTTAGAGTTTGCTCGTTAGATTATCAGATTATACTAGTGCGTAACGCACTAAAGTTGCATATCGTATTTCAAAATTGATATCATTACCATCGATATTTCTCTCGGCGAGTCTGAATTAAATTTGCCATGATTCAAGTCATTGAATGTCGGTTATGTCATTGCGAATTAGATGAAAATGAAAGGGTTTGGTCCACTCGACGAAAAACATTTTTCACTTCTCATCATCAGTCCTTTCAATTGCAAATGCTCATTGAAAGCTTCGATCCCGGAACTTTGAAAGGTGCAAAAAAACCAATGGAAGGCGCAGGCGATTAACCTAAATGCGTTGACGGTTACAAAATAGCTATTTTGTAAAGTCTAAACCGCTCCCTAAAGTTATGCCGACTGTCAAAGTTCGCATTCTCGTGCAGTCTCTTTGCTTCCGAGAAGTCGACTCTCACGCATCATCAATCGTCATCAATCGTCATCGTTCGAGTATTTTAATTGCTTCGACGATGGGGAAGATCTTTAAAGTTCAAGCACAATCTGCACTCCCAGTAAGAATCACACGATCTCGCTTTTCCCAGCCCTAAAAACTCTGTTCGAAATTAGAGGAGTCGACCACTTTATAAATAAGAATGTCCATATATTCAAGTGAAAAGGTTCTCACTATTTATTAGTAGATAAATTAATATGTAAATCGAAAGCCTCTGATTTATCGTCTACAATCTTTGTTCATTATTTAGATGATAAGACAGATTTCGAAATCTAATACATATCAATTATATCGCTTGACTCGATAGCATTTCAAAAAACACGTGTGTCCTTATTATCAAAAGCAAATTCATTGACCCATTGTATTATAATAAGCATTTTCATAATCACGGATTAATTGATATGGAGATCAAAAGCCATCAATTTATAACTTTGACCGTTACTACCCACCAGTTTATAATTTTTATTCATATTTCGCATGATATGAGAGATTACCAAAAATAACATCAGTCATATCATTCATCGATATTACTTTTAGGACACATATTTCTTTAATAACGAATGAAAATGTTTTCATGTGTTTTTTTTTTATATGCTTAGTAAATTTTAATTTCACGGATATTTTCAAATTCTAGTTGCGCGATGCTTACGCCCATGCGGAGAATATCTCGCTCGAGGATAATCTTCGAGGTCCTGTCCTGATCGGTTCTTGCAAATCGCAGACGGGGTTCGTCTTCTTCGTTTATATACACGAAGAATCTTTGCCGACCACATCTTCTCAATTATATATTTCCAGTCTTGTCGAATTTCTCCACCCAGCGAAATCAAATCTTTGCTCTAGTAGAGCAAATACATTTTTGGGGAATTTCATTAAAACTTGAATCTATAATCATGTACTCAGTACTATTTACGGTAAAAATTCGCCACCACGTTTTAATTAAATTATCTCTGAGTATTTAAATTTGACATACTGAAAAATATCTACAGGTATTAAGAAAGGTCTTTCGACAGATTCTCATTAATTTTTCTTATTTCCTAAAGTGGAGGCAGTGTCCGACCTTCAGTGTCGGTTAAATTTCGTATTCTCCTCAGATAAATCCGTGACTCTCGAGATTCATTAAATTTCCAGTGTTGAAGCTTTGTCTAAATGTTAAAAGATTCGCGTAAAGTTGTAAGGTCATAAAACTGAACTAAAGGTATGGTTGTTTTGTCAATTGAGTATAGGATTTGAGGGGGCTCCTAGGCCCCTAGTAATGCCACCATTACACTCAACAAGGCTGAGTTCTTTGCCTACATAAGATACGTGTTGACGCTTTGTAATGGCAAAATAAAAGATGGCTCGACGCCAGTGAAGGCGCCACATACCAGGCGCCGCCTAACCTCTCTCGGCCCCGCGGCCCCTCTTTTTCCTGCTCTACAACGACAGGGACCTCCCACTCCGACGTCTTGAGACCCTATATAAACACACGCTCACGAGAATTCTACGTGTGTTTAAAATAGTCACGTGGGGGGATTCTGGCTCCTCAGGTTCGGCAGACTCAACCGCGGACCCGTTTCGCATGCTTTGGGCCCAGACAACAGGGGCTGAAAATTGAAGTCCGTCTGCTGAATCACTTTGGAAGAATATCTCACTGCAGTTTATGGTCTCCTCATCCTTTTAGGCTCAAATTATATCTCATTTTTTTTCAGTATTAATATTGTTTGCTGTGTACTAGTTAGCAACAGTTAGATCTTATTTAAACTATAGAACTAGTTTTCGGTTCTCAAAGAAAACATTGTATGTTTTGTAAGATTTTTGGCTCTAAAGTCGCCAAAGCAACCTTGATGTTCTGTAGTCACTGACGGCAACTAGTAATTTTGCTTCAAATGCAACATTTGTAAAATAACAGTACATATAGCTGTGAAGATCGCCAAAAATATTGAGTATCCAAATTTATGTGAATCTCGGATCAATTGGAAAGCACACGCCTCTATAGTTAAAGTTTTGAATACAATAGCGGTAAGGTTTGGGTGCAAATCGCGTTCTTCGAAGAGGAATCAATAACCAACGGTCGATAACACCCCTCTTGATAAGAGCCCCGAGGATTTGCGTGGCAAAGTCCATTTTCACACTCCCCTCGATTGCAATTCACTTGATACCGTCAGCAATTTTCAACTTCTGATCGAAAGCAACAAACTAGATTCCGGATAGGACCAATCGTCCAATCCACAGAACCATCTGCGATAAGACTCTTTCTCTATGAATTTATAAATGCTTGAAATTATCTCTGATTGATATCTAATTACACAGCTTGATAATACTTATTCTCATACTATTTTTATCTCCACTGTAGATAATTCGCATGAACTGTGGTAAATCATCATCTCAGAAGAGTCTTATCAGAATAGTGTACATCTGTAAGAGAATTGAAAGTTCGAGCTCGACACGTGACGCTCGCATAATCGCGATTGATAAAAAAAAAACATAAGTAGCTGAAATAATCCTGGGTCAATCGAGGGAATATTGGTAGGATGGCCGTGGTGGTATATCGTAACCTCAATGCGCTAGTGCCACGAACGATGTCTTATCGCATATTCGCAGGCAAACAGCGCTCGGTTAAACTCGCCGTCTCGGTCCTATCGTTCGTTCCTCGCATGCCTGCCAATGTAAATGTACATGTGTGTAAAACCACAACCCCACGGGTGTAAAAACAGTCGCGTTCGACCTGCATACGTGTGGTGAACACGACCTGAGCTATGCTTGATTTTTTTCCAAAAGGATTGTCGTTGTTAAAAATCTACGAAATTTGCTCTTTGTTTAAGAATTATGAAATTTCTGCTTCGATGTTCGACACCAGGTAAAGTTCACCAAACAAGTGGTGAACGCGACTGCAAAATTGCAATGCCTCTAACTAGCTTCTTTCATCAGAAACAAGTACATAATGTTTTTCTGAGACAATTGTTATAAGTAGTATTTTTCAAGAAAAATAATGGACGTTAGGTCGGCCCTGAAATTGAATGCATGAACTCATTGGCGTACTTGTACGTTTGGTGTGCGTATCGCACGTGGATATGTGTCTCGCGCTTTGTGCTCGTGTATTAGATTAGGTATGCAAGTTGCAAGGGTACTGGGTACCTACAGAGAGAGAGCTCGATCGTAGAAAGGCCGTTTGAAGGACAGGGGTCACGTTGGACGCCAGGCCTTCGCGCGACACTGCTAGTGGTTTATACAACCTTTACCGTATAGGTTGGGTTAGCACACATGGTTCTTACAACTTACAACTTGCTTCAGTCCTCATGCATATTGCTACCTTTGAATACGACAATACGACCCACTTCATTCCGCCTGCGGTAGTAAACCACCTCGAGCTCTTACCTTGTAACCCAAGAACCTTAACGTCTCGCTAATCTGATTTGCTTTGTATGACTTTCAATTACCAGGGAATTGTTATGTTATATCACTTCTTCTACATGGGTCTGAATGTCCTTCAGATATACGTATAGAAGGGAAGTTATAATTTTAACCATGATTTTTGGTCATTTTGGTGGACCATGATTAATGGTGATGTTCGTCAAACACTAAGCAGCATTATATATATATTCCAAATATGAACACTTGAATATAACCATCTTGACTACTACATTGTTAAAGATATATCCGCGTTGCAATACATATTCCCACGATCTCTTATATGGAGTGGAACATGCATATTGCAAATTTGTGTTACCATTGCATTGCAAACTTTGAGTAGATCAACAGTTTTCTCAAGCCTTCAATGCATAACAGCATCAGCAATCGGTGCGTATATGTGCACCTTGTGATTTCCATAGTTTTATGTTTCTCTAGTGTAAGAGAACCTGCCCGTCAGTTCTAACAATTCATGGGATTAGATCTTTTTGTATATACCTTTCCAGCGTGCATTTCTAAAATCATCGAAGCCTTTCTGATTGTCCCACATTTGGTTTCCAATCTTGAACCGACCTTCGTGATATGACGAGCTGTTTGCACTGGCGCTCGTACAAACATGGATGAAAAAAATAACGGACGCCTGCTACATGTCTCGAATTATTCATCTTGTAATTTTATAAATGCGGCACACTGGTTGATGTGTTGTAACTTCCCGGTTTGTTTCCGGGAGGCAATGACCTAGTTGGCAAAGATAATAAAAAGAAGAAAAAACTTACGTTGACAAATTTATAGACCCAGGTAATGGGTGTAATGGTACTAAATCTTCTATTGCTACAAAAATATTTATATTTATTTGCATAGTAAAAATTCTAATGAAAGAATAGGAAGACTGCTTAGCTAAATAAATCGCTGTCTGGCCGCGAATTCGAAGAAGCGAGACCGAGGATTACAAATCATTCTATAAGAGCCGCTCGTGGTGACTCGCGGGGGGTAAATAACGACTGATAATAAATTTTCAGTCGCGGAGAGAACGCAGCAGACGTAAAAAAGGAACAATTTAAATCAGTACATGGAGAAACCTATTATAACAAGTTTTCCTACAAATTCTACAAAAATATATGATGATACTTCAATGCAATCTAATCTTAAACTTCGTATTTTGTTTGTCTGTAAATTGCAACGCAGTTTAAGAAAAATTTATATAATAATAAAAAAAAGTAGTCTAGAATGATGATAAAGTTAATTGAATCGGCACGAGGTTCAGTAGCCCATGATAAATCATTGTTACGAATATCTGAGCACACGCCAAAAGAACAAAAGAAAACATATATGTTGTTTATGCAGTTTTAATCCGCATTTTTAAGATAACCATATTTTTCTTTATTATTTTGCATTTATCCTACTCTACTAATGTTTGAAATGATATTACAAACACATAAAGCATCCTGTATTAAGTATTATATTTCTTGTACACAAAGGAAGTATAAAAAATGAAAACATTCAATTCTGGTATCGAGTTTCTCTATCCAAGAATTTATGGCTATTTACATTGCGTACTAAATAAGTTAAATAACTTTAAAAGACGTCAGGATGTTGTATAATAATAAATTAGGTGCAGTTCTTTTGTGCCTCCTGAGTAAAAAAATCCGTTTGATATCCTTGAGTCCCCACTTCTCGGGTTTTTTTGAATGAAGATGAAATCAACTTTTGTTGAAGAAAAATGTAAAAATTTAGATGTAAATATGAAGTTTAATTGCAGGAAAAAAATACGAAAAGTGTAGAATGAATGCAGAGTGTAAATGTGTTTTCCCAGTAGGGTCAAACACCCTGAGCTTAGATAAGGTTCTCAACCTTGGCACGGTCGAGTCGTAAGTGAAACATAGGTGTACACATTCATGTATTGTATGTACTCCTACAATATAACAACTATCCGACAACACTGTACCGAGGACAATCAACTTGAAAAATTGCTATTTTATATCCGAAACTGTTAAAGCAGTTTTACTTAATTTTGGTTAAAAAAATGCAGTAAATTATTATTTCAATGCTGAACATCTATATTTGTTACCAGCGTAAAAATCCAAGATAATTCTTGGATAAGAATCCAAGTGAAAGCGATGTTATCAGAAAAGATGGAGAAAAATAGTTGTGCAGTAGCCAATGTGGGAAAAGTTGAACAAGGAATGGGCTTCTGTGCTCAGATATGTGGATCTTTCATAAGCTTGATCCACTCGATCGATCAACGTGTTTACTTGCACTCGCGATATCTACGTGGGCTCGTGCCGACGACAATAATAACAATAAGAATAATTATGCGACAACGATCTCGACACTGTCGCGCCGTCGAATTGTCATTCCTCGTAAATAAGTAGTTAAAGAGAGGATTGCACGTTCGTTTGAGGTATGAAAACGACGCGACGTCGAAGATGGTAGTATAGACGACAGAGGACGAAGAAGGCGCCAAAGACGACGCGACAAGCGTCCTTGCTCCAGCCGCTCGCGCTACAACCGATGACGTAATCGTCGCGATACCCCGCAATCTTGGCGCCGCGGTAAACTCGTAATATCTATTTTTATCTTATGGAAACAGTTTTACCCCGCGACACCGCTCACAACACATCGTTGTACTTATCAGTGACTCTTGAGTATCAGGCGGTTTTCGTGGATCCACCGGCGCGAGACCAGCAAAACCTCGAAAAAACGAGTCATCACCTCGTGACTTTGTAACCTCAGGGACGACGATATATTAGCGCGAGACCGTTGCCGTCGTGACTCCCGAGTACCGGAACTGTGAACAATTCCGCAAAGCAGTTCAAGGATCGGGCGGAAATGGCAAGAGGTTACGTACGGAAGGTTAGCGACCTAAGAGCAACGACATTACGCGGTTCGCGAACGAAACGCAAAATTCATGTTTTACTCTCTGTTGGAATTTTCGAATAGAAAAAATTCTATACGTTTGGATCTATTGGATCTTTTTTTAATCGGAATTTGTATCCGAACCAAACAGTTTCATTCTGATCCAAACCGAAGAGAAACGAAAGATTTCTCTTTGAATGAATCCGACCTAATCTGAAGTCAGATTGAAGCAGGGATTTCAATTTAAATTGAAGGATACAATACTCTCTCTAAATTTGATTCATGAATTTTTAACTAACAATTTGTAGAGAATAAAGATGTGGGCAAGATTAATTGTCGGTATCCGTAGATTTTCCCAAATATTGAAAAACCCAATGTTCCAAGTGCCTTGTTGTATGAGAACAAGTACTTTATTCGGTTTGCGGTCGTCTGGCCCGCGGCCCACGCTGCTCACTTTAGAAACGTGACTTGTACTCCGCGGGCAATTATCTCATCGTTTTCATCTTGCCGCGTAAAAAGTTAATAGGCGCAAATGTTTGTCTCGTCGCGAAAATTATTATCTTTTCTCCCGTACAACTAGAGTACCCACTCGATGCCTCTCAGTTTCTCAACTTTATTCGCTTCTACATCCTCGTCGTCGTCATAGGTACAAATTTTATAAATTGCCCTCACAACCACGCGGTGGTTAATGCAGCGAAATTATCTCAGGCGGAGGATGGGGTTACTCTTTTAATTCCCTCTCTTTTTCTCATGTACCGTATCATCTGAGCTGGCCAATTCCACGAAGATGAAAATAAGAGGCGGGAAATGAATTGATAGAAGAGTGGACCACTTTTTCGAGCCTCTTTCTCAGAAGCGCTTGGCCGGCGTGAACTGCCAAGAGGAGAAATGAGAACGCACGCGAATCGCCAACCAAGAAGCAGACGAGACTTTAAAAAGGAAGGGACCCAGAATTTTTCACATCAATTTTCCAATTGAGAAGATTTTAATCGTAAAATTTCTTATTTAACTCCTACATAAAGAGAGTTAGTGAAATCTACCACTATTTTTATCTTTGTCGTGATGATGGGACAAATTCTTAATCAGCGATATTGTAGTGGGATTAAAAATTGTATACCAATGATGTAACTATTGAAATATACATTTTGTCATATTATAAGAAAGCTAAAACATTTATTGAATTGGAATTAACTGATCAGTTGGCATATCACAACATTTTTTTTGTAGTTGTTGTGCTATCAACACTCACAGAATTGCAATATTAAAACGGTAATTTGGTCGTAAAATTGGGTGCTGATTACGATAAGAAAAATACCTCATTGCTTGCTTAACTACCGTCAGGTAGTTATTACATATAAGTGTTTACCGATAACAAGTAGCCATCGAATCGATTACCAACGTTGATTTAAAATAAATTATGAGGATCTCGTAATCTATTCGCGCTGCATTATAGTTGAATGTAAAGATTTATCAGTTCTAATAGTAAAATCGATCAAGATTCTATTAATTGATCGATATTTTAGGGTACTGTGATATAAATTTCTAATAAGAAAATTATAATTCAACTCCGGAATCCGTAATCGCGAGAATTAATGCTTTCTTCGGGTGTTTTAGATCAGAATTCTATATCTTGATCCGGATCTTGAGCAATTGTTAATCATATCTCTAACTATGCGACTGTCGAGGACACAGTAGTAAAGTTAAAACGAGATATAACTCCTCGAATCGCAAGTCGATCAATTACGGACATCGCATACCATGGGACAAAGATATGCTTCAGATTGACTGAACTATTAACCCGAGCGTGTTATATATCGTACGATCGCAAACGTAAAGACTTTTCTACACAAAAACGCTCAAAGATAATGTCTTACGTTCACTCTGAAAAATATTATTTCATAACTTTAATTTTAAAAATATATATATATATATATATATATA
>UCOH01000292.1:0-22240 GCA_900474275.1 Synergus japonicus
TATATATATATATATATATATATATATATTGACTTCAAATTAAGCTTAATGAAATAAATCAATAGTATTAGTGAAGGATAATAGGATTTGCAATCTGTAAGATATTTTGATCACCGACGTCATGTCTGTAATTAACCGAGGCGAACAGGTACAGGAGAGACAATTCTGTGAATAATAGCTGAGTCCGGAATTCGCTGAATTTATCGGCCTAACGCATTAGTTGATCGATAGCTTAAACCAGGCGTATGCCAGGACGTTCATTGACAGCCATAAGCGTTAACACGTGTACCTACGTATTTCTTTGCACGTGAAATCAATTAAGTTCTGAAATTAATTAATCTTCTTAAACGAATTTCTCTCAAAAAAGATCAGTTCGTTTCAATGTATTCAAGATACTAAAGATCATATATAAATAAGTGTCTGGAATTAATCCAATTTCGAAGCCTTTCGTAAAGATTCAAACGTACTTTTTAATAGAATAATATATACATTAATTACGAAATCAAATAAGAGTACTAATTATTAGTATTAAAATAAAGCTTATTAAATTCATTAAAAAGTAAACAAATCAAAAAAGTCTAGGATGTGTTTATTTAGTGATCTTTGATAATGGTGCATTTTTCTTTCACTTCAAAGTGATTTTGCAACTATCTCACGTTTTTCTCTCTCACGTTTTTCTATCCCCCATCATGTGTAATTAACCCTGAACTTGTTTGGGGAGGTTTTAAAATACCCCCCCCATCGTCTATTAATCGTTGCCCCAATCGAGTCACAGTCTTTCAGGAACACTCTAAAATGTTCGACTTAATGAATATAACACATAGAAGAGACGAAATGCATGTTCACACTTGATCTTTGTCAAGCTAAGAACGATAAGTGGGGATATGTCCAACGTAAGCTGTTTAAGACTAGAGCATTCGTGCCAAAAAAAAATTACCCTCGAACGTTGGCTCTCAATACATCATCGGATCGAGAATTCACTTGAACCAAGATCTTTATCACTTTACAATATATATCTTCTTGCGAAGTTCCTAAGCATCTTCTTGACACATTAATGCCCTTTCGAATTTCTATGATATTTTATTATATTTTTTTTATTTTTATCCATTACATATTTTATTCTTGTTCATTCTTAAAACTTTTCGGCATCGACTCTAAAGCTTTTAAAGCTTAATATCCTCATCAAATCTTTCTGTAAAGATATTAAAGGGATTATTTTCTTGAATTTTTACCACGAATTCAACGGGATTTTTTAAATGAAAAATTGATGAATTTGACTTAATTCTCCAAACTCAGAACCGACTCAAATGCATGGATTAAGGGCATGTGGTAATTTTTTTCACAGCTTTTACCTTATTATTCTTGGAAATAAAATTCGTGAAATAAATTCAATGAAAATAAAATGGTACAGGAAAGATTAATATTTATATTTCATTTATAGAAATAAGTTGTATACCATCGTAAAACTATGCAAAACTAAAGGAAAATATACAAAGAATAATTATTATAAATATTATGCGACTCGAAAATCCTTTTCATGCATGATTCAGAAAACTCGCGCAATTTCGATGTTTTTATTATTGACTTTCTGACTGAAAAAAATAAAGTAAAGAATAAAATTGTACTTTTGAAATCAGTTAATATTCTCTGAAATTCCGTAAAATTTTATTTTATTTTTCTCTTGAATCATTATCAGTTATGTATTAATTTTAAATCTTTATAGTCTTTTTTATGTTTAAACAGAAATATAGATCTTATATTTTCTCCTTATATATGAACTTATTCTATATGGGGATGAAAGTGGAGTGCAACCTTGCGGTGAATAATAATAGTATCATACAGTGAAGGTTTTATGAGGCTAGATAAAATAATAATCTAAGTAAGCGGATCTATATCGTTTGAAGACTTTAAGTTTATCCTTAACTCCACCTGCGCACGCTATCAAAAATTATGAAGCTGCAAAGCTCAAATATTGCAGTGTGTGTTCCCAGTAGACTGTAATCTTATAACTTTTTCTTGTTACAACAATCTACTTTAAATCGAATTACATTTATTAATAAAATTACTTTTTTTAAGTAAATAATTCTACATCTCAGTGGCACTTTCAGTCTTCGATTTTAAAGATCTTCAAGGGATGGAGGTTAATTTCAAGAGGAACCTTATTATAAGATGATGAAGGAGAATTCTGAGAAATGTTACATAACCCTCAGTGGTAGAAATACCCTCACTTGCATATTTGCAAATATTTGAGTGTGAGAATTTGAGTTTATGACACTACTGAAAATGTGAATGTTGGCACTAATTTTCTTTCCCCGGGGGGTTGTTTAAATTATCGCTGTAAATATATATTTGCCATCATGACTCTATAATTAATGAGAAGAGGGAGCCCCTTTTCCCATTTTGTAATCTCTTTCCGTTTAATCGATAAAAATAAAATCCTACTCAAATTACTGAATTGATTGTCAAAAAAAATCATATCAAATATTGTTGATTTAAATTAAAATTTTATACTGCTGAATTTCGAACGCTACAATTTGAATTGCATGTTCAATTAAACAATCATATTCTATCCGTTGCATAATAATTGCTGATTTTTATCGTCATGCAATTAGCAAGTATACATAAAGTTGCAATTTTTCCTCATATTCGATTTATAATTCTCATGCGTATGCGATTTCGATGTTCATGTTGAGGTTTTTTTTTTTAATTGAAGGAAAAGTTCTTTAATTCTTAGGTGGCCTTTATAATTCGGATTCTCAATGGTATAGTACCCTTGCAGGGTCGAGAGTCGTTAGAAAATCTATTATTATTTGAAGACTCCAAGTGCGACAGAGAATCACGAGTCTGGGTGCGAAACCCTCGAGATGTTAATAACTCTTGTGTAACGAAAATAGCATGGGTACGCGAGGACGCTGCAAGCATGCTTACGATTCGCGACGATAATGTTTTACGATCAAACACCCGGAATCATTTATGCGAATGCGTCACTCTCGACACTGAGATGATTCAGAGAATTTCGAAACTTTTAAAATATTTTCGATATGAGATTTTCCATAACAAACTAACATTATTCCTTCAAATCAAACTTAATCGATAGGAAAAGAGATGAAACTGCATGCAGTGTTGGATTTTTCAAAATCACTCTTCTGAAAAAGTAAAAATTTTAGTCCATCAACCTCATGTTATTCAAAGTACATGTCTTATTTCCATATATATATATATATATATATAATATAGTACCGCGTAAACAAAACATGTGTACTTAAATTGTTACCCGACTTGTGACCATGCAAATTATTGTTGAAAAAGTAATTTTTCCAAGTATCGTGAATTTTGCAGACTCCAGCGTGCATGACAGTTTGTTGGCAGTTTCTTCAAGATTCTCAGACACTGCATTAGTCAGTTAGTCATGCTAATGAAAACAGCACGTGTCTGTTTTGAATATATTTTTCGGAAAATAGGCGAGTTATGCTTTTGCTAAACATCTATTAAGTTGTAATGGCGATTTTTTTTATCTCTCCCGCACTGAGTCGAACAAGACATTCTTATGCTTTTTGTGAAAAAGCCTTAAATCAGCCTCGGGTGTTTGAAAGACCCTCTAGAATCGAATTTTCTTACCGCCAAGAGTGCATCAATCATTGTAATCCGATGCGAAGAGATCTTCCACGTCTCTCGCTAGATTTAAGCAAGACCAGTTGAAACGTATCGAAATTGAAAGTTTATCGTTCCACAATCCAGTACTACTGAATAGTCGAAAGTGTCTAGGGAAACGTTTTCGATTCCCAGTTGAATAATGATTTTCCTTCTAGCTTCAACTTAGTACAGTTTAATGGGGTGGAAAACTACAATCGTTTTACATTTCCTGAGAACAATCTAAAACTTTAACAACCTAGAACACCTTCCATTCAATGTTTTTTTTGATACTTCCTCTGTTCCTCTTGATCAATATAACATTACACCTTTAGACTGCAACACATTTATTTAATATTGAAAATGGAAATTCTGACGATTTAAACAATTTATACGGCATAGAGTTTAGAAAGTGGATATAAGAAAAGCAGAAAGAGTTTAAAAAGAAAGGATAGGTGAAAAGAAAGGTCAGAACTGGTTGAGAACGTATAAGGGTCGAGGACTATTAGATAGAAGCGCCTTTGAAAGAAACTACTTTGTCTTTCAATCTCTCGACTGTGCTAGAAAGAAAATTCATCAAAGCCACATTATTAACCAAAGGCATACACCCTATATATCACCTATCGTTTCCAGTCACTCTTTTATATGTACTTATTTCAAACATATAGGAGAGGAAAGCATTATTTTGACGAAGAATAAAATGAAATTCGAGGATATATATATTCGATGCTTTGTATTGCTTTTCAATATCAACATCAACAAATCGCACAACCCATTCATATATATCCTATTATAGTATATATATATACTATATTCCCGATTTTCAATATACCAATTCCCCATATCTTCTTCACCTTTATTCACAGCAGTGATCCAATCAATCTTTTCAATTGCGTCCGTAAAACAATGTCCATTTCGCCTAGTTATTTTTCCAGAACGTGAGCGCTGCCTTCAAAGCCTCTTTTTGTTTTCGTAGAACCAATTGTAGGATTTTCGCGTATAATAAACAATTTCTCTCCTCTCTCTAACGACGCGCCTCTCGTGCTATACAATCGCTTCATATTATCGTCGCGATGCACTGAGTGTATTGTTCCTATGTGACACGTCAAAACTTTGTGTCTGTCAGAAGGAGATAGGTGTTGGAAACATAAGGAGCGAGGGAGAATGAGAAAGAGAGAAAGGGGGTTTTGTTTTGTATTTACATTGTATATATGTGGCAATAGTGAATCAATGAGAGAAGAGAGAAATCTGCGTTAGCAAAAGGTGATGTTGAAAGAGAAAGATGGGTATATTAGAGAATGACATTACTAACCATGTGTAATTTTACATTTTATCTCTCTCCCTCTCTTTCTTTCTTTCTTTCTTTCTTTCTTTCTTTTTCACAGATTTCGCAAGCATGCTCCATTCGCTCTAGCAGCTTTCGATCCATCATTCGTTTGTCCATTTGTCAGTGAAAGCGGACGAAAAGAGAGTGTATTGAACTGGCTTGCATCCATATTGTGCGAGGCAATAAGGAACAAGAGAAACCGTGCGTACATGTGCTTGCAAACGTGAATCTGGTCTAAAGGGACCCATTGCGATTTGCCGATTGCGAATAAAGAGAGACGAATGCTGCATAGTGTGAATGTCGCATTTCACCACCATGTGAGTTGATGTACCCATACCTGTGTACGATACACGCGTAAACATTGAGAGATAAACAGACAAATAAGCACATAGCTACAGTTGTAGGGGTGAAACCACAAAGTACGGTGTTCTGTGTGAATAGAGTATACCTCGAGTTGAGATGTCAAGTTGTTAAGAGAGGTTCAACGCCAAAAACACACGGATAATGTGTTTTTCAAGATGACAAATTGGCAATTTAGATAGATTTACCTCTATTTCAATAGATAAAGTCTCTTTTCTTTTCCTTCTGGGAGATAATTTTTTCTTTTTTAGAGAAGTAAAAATGAAAGATTTTCTCTCTTGATGAAATATTTACTCTACACACGACTAAACTAATAGCATCACGTCACTTTGTCTCATTTCTCTTTACTCTCCTTCTGACTTTTCGAATTTTCGAGCATTGAAACACATTGGGAGTAGTTGTGCTTTAGGGCAAGGAAACGCTTCTTGGCAATGGTTCAAATGTTGCCAAAAATTGTATACGACATTGCCAAACTATTCCGTATCGATTCTTTGAAAGTAACTTTCTCAGTTATCGAAATTTTTGATATCATTCTAGTATAAAATCGAAATTTAGAGATCATAATACTATTAAGTTAGCGTCGTGGAAAGATTTGTGTTTCTTCTTTTATTTCCTGCGAGACTAGGAGTAATACTCCCGGAACAGCGTTTTTGTGCTTTATGCATTTTTCAATAACCTCTTTCCGTTCCTCTAGTTTTCAGGATTACTGCCTGACCCTAATGGACTATTAAGATTCTTTTATTCAAGTAGAATTTTATCTTCTATTTAAAATTAATCAAATCTATTTTAAGTCTTGGCTCGTCATTTTTTTTAATTTAAAACAATATCTTTTTAGATATTAAAGGTTTTACAGCACAACGCGCTGTAAAACTATTGCTTTTTAAGAAGATTAAATATTCAACAAAAAAGATGGATTTTCAACTAAATACTTCAATTTTTTTAAGGGGTTTTATTGATTTAGTTCATATTTTAAGAAAAGGGGAAAAACAGAGGAATAGGTAGCGGAAAAACTGTGAAACCTAATATTATTATTTATACATTCTTCTGAAAAAACTATTTCATATATTTTTAAAAAGATAGACTTTATGGTCTTTTCTCATGGGCCGTATATGTGAACATGAACTTTATTATGAGGAAGTTACGACACGTACGAGAATATACTATATGTAATATCATGACTACAACTTTGCCTTGTTAGTGATACACGTCGTCACTTTGCCCTAAAACATTAAGTAGATTATGTTACATACTAAACTTAAGCATATTTAAATTGGTTTTACATTGAACTCTACACATTTTTTGAAAAGATAAAATGCATAGTTTTTACTGTGCAAAGAAAAATAAGTATTAAATTAGGAAGAAAGGTAGAAATTTTGTTTAATTAACGGGTTGATTGTGAAGTGTGATTTGCAATGAGTCAAAGTCTTGGCTCAAATCCCAAAGATCTCGTCTATCCAAGAAACACTTATTGCCCCGATGCATCGTAAAATAACGATTGTTTTTGCTCATGGTAATTATAGCTTGACCCGATCTACCAGAGAGCCAATATCAACTGACGCTCATTACTCACTGAGCCGTGTTTTTACTTACATTAAAAGAAAATATTAATTAGAGGGCTGTTAGTTTTCCCATATCGATAAAAACTGTTATTGAATCTCCTGTTCTAATGAACTCATTATAAAAACAATTATTGTTTTTATATTTTATTATCCTTTTAAATTATTTAATTGCACTAACTCTAAAGTTTAGTAATGAAAATGGTAAATAATACAAAACGACAGGATTTGTGATAAAAGTAAGTAGTAAATTCTGTTATGGTCAGACGTGTATTAGCAACTTCACTGTTATGAGTCCTTACCTCCAGTAGTAAAAGTCTAGTATTGTCAGCCACAAAATGCTCAGGAGAAGATAGAACAATATTTTACAAACTTTATACCAGTTGCTCATCTGTTTTGCAGTAGTTTTAAAAATATTTCTACCAACTATGAAAACTAGAAGGAACTTGGTTTATAAAATATCGTATAAAACTTAATTTACTCTCAGCTTTTCTCGAAGAAATTGGAAACTTGAATTTGTAAGTCTACTTCAAGTTATACTCAATTTGACTGAAATGTGTAATTTAATTAATGAGATTCGATTAATTTCCGAGTTTAATGAGAATTACTTAGCGGATGAAGTAGCTCGAAGCCGTTAATTATTAAAATATAAATATAACATCAATTAACGTTAATTGAACAAGATCCTGGAATTAAGAGCATGTGATACTTACCATATGAACAAGTTTTTAAACCCGGTTTTTTTTCTACAATTTTTACATTTTCAAAAAATTTATAATCAACACCCGTCAAGAACGTGAACACGGATGGATGATGACTAAATTTTTTTTGAAAATGTTAAAATTGTAAAAAAAAACTTGATTTAAAAACTTGCTCATATGATAAGTTACACATGACCTTAAAGTGCATTTTTACCTCACTGAAATCCGTTGACTTGAATTATTTTTAAATTCATAAAAATCTTATTTAACTTTTTGGCATCCATTAAAATTTATTGACATTCCATGAAATCTCTTGAAATGTTTCTAAATTCTTTGAAATACCTTAAAATTCATCACAACTTCCTAAAATATTACTTGAATTAATGTTAACAAATCCCCTGAATTTTCTTCAAATCCCTGAAGAGCCCATGTAATCCTTTGAAATACATTTGAATTCCTGAATTTACATATGAAATCTCTTAAAATTACTGGCCATTTCTCTTATCAAAGATATAAGAGGAACTTCCTTTAAAGTTTAATATGCCGTGAATAAATGCAGTGTTATATGTTTTTTATATGGGATAAAAGTAATAAACACATCGCCTCTCATACATTTTTGTGAACAAGAATCATGAAGCTTGGAAAGTGGACGTAAAATATGTAACGGAAAGGAGATAAATCGGATCATAAATAAACAAGTCGAAGCTTATCGATCATGATATATATGTAATGTTACAGCATATATACCTGCAGGATATAATCGGTAATAAAGTCGGGAAGATATCGTTTCCCGACAACAATGACCGGAAAAGTAAAAAAATAAATAAAAGTTATGTTTATACATCTTTGGATGTGGTGGGTGAGTAAGGTATCACCGAAAATTGGAAAACGTGGCCTGAGGTACATTATATTATCCACTTTTTCCCTTCCATCACTTCAGCCTGAAAACATAATCGTGTTTCATTCGTGACGAAAATTGCTCGGTAACCGCGATGAAAATTCCTTCGATGCGGAGGACGCCTGTTCGGGTGGATGAAACCAAGAGGCGACGGATTGCCATGGTTACCTGACCTATTTCACCGATCAATCGCAAATGCAGGGAAATGCTGTCGTTTAGTTAACAGCAAATGGATATCACTTAGTTATCAATAGCATTTTTCCTTAAAAACGATTTTCCCGGCCTCGCTTTCAATTTTGTTTCGAATGCGATGAGGATAGAGCGTGCTTTTTCCTTTTGAATTCCTTTTAAATATTTCGAGCTCAATTCCAAATTTTCAAGATTGTAATTGATCTCCGAAAAAAGTTGAACAACTTTGAGTTAAGGATTGTCGAAATAATTTAAAGGCCATCATATTCTATTTCTATTCAGTTTATAGATCAAGTGTCCATCCATAAATTAAATTGAAATATTTTTTACTTTAGTTGTAAATTATATTTGTATATTTAATATTATATTTGCTAACTCTGAACACCCGAGTAGAAATTTTGCTGTGGCGCCGATCGAGCCGAGATCGTGGGATCTCAAATCGGGGATGAAATACACGGCCTGACCAGGCTCAGATCTGGCTCGACCTGGCCTGATCGGGGCCCGGTCGGGCAGGGTATTTCATCACCGGTCTGAGCCAGATTTAGAAATTTCTACACGGGCAGGCAAGTAAAGAACACAAATCCTTTTAGTGCATATCGTAAAATTGACCTCAAATTTAATAACTCTGTAAAGTAATTTGATTCTATTGAAAATCATGGATCATACTCTACCACGCGTAAATGATAAAACATCAACTTTGATATAAATGGTTGGCAATTAATACATTTCACGGTCACTTTACGACTTGGCATGGCTTTTAGAACTTAAATAGGAGCACATTTAGGTGTCGTTTTGGATCACTTACTACTAAAAAATGTTGTCGTTGAACTTGTTAAATCGTTACGCGTCCGTGGAAGTTATATATGTGCGTTTAGCTAGTAATAAAGAGCTCGAGGCAAGGTGAGTTTCTCATTAGAACAACACCTCACCTATAACATTCTTAACGTAATTCAGATCGTCGAAGGAGATTAAAGGGACCTGCTGATTTTCACCTCTTGATTCTATCATCTTTGACACAGTGGTCGCACACTCATCCAACTAATTATATGTATCTCAACCGACGTATTCGACCCTGAGATTCATTACTCAAGGTTTGTTGCCGTCCTAAGGATGGCTAGGAATCTGATTTAACTGGGAAAATAGGAAGAGCTCAGCGGATGATATCAGAGAATAGAGATGAGTCGCGAAGTTGGCCATTGTTGAAAGACAAAAGCTTCCGGCAAAGTCGTAACTTCCCATTCGTACCGCTACTCAGATAACTTTTCGTTGGTGGAACATTTCTCAACCTTACTGAAGACCCTTACCCCTTACTCATTATATGATCCTTCCCTCTTTCTAAATTTCAGCATCTTCGAATTAAATATTTTCTCTTCGGATACATTAGCCAATTACCGTGGTTCATAAAACTTTAATTTGATGATGTAAACGTTCCGAAAATTAGGGAGATTGTATTACTGGGGACTCAAGTAAGACGTTTAGTGACTTTTTTTTATCGTAACGTGTCGCTTAATCGTTAAGTTATCACAAAGGTGATATTTGGTGCGAATAACCCAGTTTCGAGGAGACTTTAATCGTGAGAGAAAGAGTCAAATGAGTTGAAAGAGGAAGAGTGAGAAGAGGGAGAAAGCGAATAGAAAATCCGTTGGAGGCTTCTCTAAATGAATATTAATGCACTTCACCTCGATGTGAAAACGACCCCTTCTTTCTTTTAGTACATTATACATAGGGTGATTAAAAAAGTCAATGCAACGCTCGTGGTGTAATTTAGTCGAGCGAGGCTTTCAGGATTTCACTAAATCATCAACGGCTTCATTTTAATCTCCACTGCTGGTAAAATGTTTCCTTTGTAATCTTCCATAACTCGACCAAACAAAATGTAGTCTTCCTACTTGGGAAATATGCAGCTTTATAAATAACTTAATACATAATTAGGATTTATTTCAATCATCACAGGTCTTGTTTTTAGTATATGAATTCAATCCTGGTATAGTTCAAAAAGATATCGAGGAATATGCCCCACTTTCAGTTGCTTCCTGGGATGAGAAAATAGAATGTTCATTTATATCATAGTTTGAAAAGGGCCACAAATGCAGTTTAAAATTAGATTATATGACAGTGAATACCTCTATAATGTTCTGTAAATAGAGGAATATTAATTGAGTGCGGTTGAGTAACGGACTTCTCGAAATGGGTGGTGCTTTGCATTCTCTATTGTTTCATTTAGTATCGTAGAGGCATTTACCATAACAGTTCCAATGATCCTAGCACTAAACTGACTGAAAGGGACGGAACAATTCGGGATTGCTTTGCTCGACAGAAGCGTTAATCTTCCAGCCCAGCCACGGACTCAAAGCATCCTGTGGGAGCTGCGGATAGGATATTTCGTTCACGTAGTCAATTTAGTTGGGAAGATGGAAGCCCAAGTTGATGGATTTTGAGCAGGACGAAGCTGCCCATTCGTCCTGTCTCTGACACTGGAACAGAACAGTCGGCAGTACACTGGAATGGATTCGCCAAGACCGAAAGGAGAAGTGAGATAAATCGACTTCTGCCAGAAAATTCATATGCACTTGTCAAGACAAACTGCCAACGTTTATAGCATAGACAATGATTTATTATCGCAATTATTAACTTACTTTTTAGATTGATCTTTATAATTAAATGTAACTTTGACTCGCATCATTTACTCTGGAGAGTAAATTTTTATGGAATTATACATTATCTGTAAAATTCTATAAAACGTCTTTTTTTGCGAATATATTTTATTGCAAAAAATGATTAATTTATATATATGTATAGTAAAGATCGATTTCAAGTAATTTCCTGGAGAGATCATGATTTCCAAGTTAGTCTTTCAGCTTCTCGAAGCGATTTGCTGGCTCTCTCGGTAACTTGATCGCTTCATTACAGAAAAGAGAAAAGGAAGGTATTAAGTACTTGAGCAATTCTTTTTCAAGGCGAAATCTTTCCCCGATAATGCCAAGATAATACTTTTACTTGTCTAATTGAACTAATAATACAAACGTTTATTCTCTTCAGTTCCTGATCCTATCAGATCTTAATAAAAGCCTTACTCGAAAAGATTAATTCTTTCTAAGATAATTAGCCCCACACTTTCTGTATAACATATTTCATTACAGCAGGTAGAGTTATCTTGTATTCCATTTTAAAGATTTAATCATTAAATCACGATAAAATGAAATTAGAATGCATATAAATTTTTCTCGTGCATTTACATATTAATGATGATGTCATAAAATCATAGGAAAGTTATAGGAAATATCAAATACTATTTTATTACGAAAATTGTTTATTGCAACTGTATATATCACCTTTTAATTATGTATTCTACTTTTTGTTTCAGGTATGTAAATCACATTTTGAAAAGGAAGATTTGATTTCTCTTCATACAGGTAACATTAAAATTTCACGAATGTATATTGGTTGAAAATTGCAAACACTTGTAAAAATTAAATTGCTTAGAAATCAATTTAGATATAAAAAAGCAACCTAAGAATTATTTGGTTTTGTGTAGAAAAATCTCTTTGGACCATGTAAAGTGCAAACTCGGTACATTTTTCTTAGAACTGCTTCGCGATCATTTTACGCGATTAGATTTAGTAAGAATTTAGTGCTGAAGGTAGAAAATGGCCATCGCAAAAAGTACAAGGAACTTTCATATCCATCATAAAATGTGACAAAAATTAGCTTAACTTTTTTGTATGCTTTCAAGGCTGCATCTATAAGTAAACGAATATTTGAACTTCCGTACATTGAAAAATGATGTGAAGAAGTTTTCACTGAAATTTTCTCAGCACAGGAGAAAATCTGAGTAGCTTTAGAAAAGGTGTTACACTTTCCATCAGACAAAAATAGGTCTTTTCTTTAAATTCTAAAATACTTTGTGCGTAATTCTAAAAGAAGGAAGAATCAATTTAATGATCCGAATCATAATTTAAATTCGCTGAAATGGTAAATTAAATGAAAATCAATATTATGGAAAAATATGGTGGTTACTAATAAATATGAATTTTATATACTCAATTATATAATTGGATTATTTGCAAAACGTGTACGGGCCACGGTCAAATTGACCGTACATGTATATGTATAGCGAGCAACGGGAGAAAAGTTGCCTCTTTCAACTCAATTAGAGTCTCACAATTATCTAGGTTACCTATTGAATTAGATGGTTTACAAAGTGCAGGAAAGTTTGCATAGTGACTAAATTTGCCTGTTGCAAGTTTGATATCATAACTCAAAATAAATTGCGTTTTATTCGTAAAATCTATAATGTTTAACAACACATGATTTTTTAGAGAATAATTGTTCTTGTTGAGTTCTGAAGAGGAGCTTTCAGTAAAGTTTTTTTATTTAATTTCACAGGCTTCTTCTTTTAAAATCTGGTGAACAATCATCAGAAGCAACATATATATATATAGTAAACACGTGTGCGCTCTCGGTCTTGAAAATTTGCAGGTTCCGTGGAAATTGAGTTAGTTACGGGGCTAAAGCTTTTACGAAGCACAGGGAAAATATTTAATTTTTAAATGTGGAAAATATAAAATAAAAGACCTGAATAAAGACATTATTCAGTTACAGTTGAATCGCCTGATAGACGACAAAGTTGTAGCAGTTCGAAATTAGAAAATTCTATCCAATCACCTGTCCTAATCAGTGTTTCCCTTTTAAATAAAAAAACATTTTAACACAATCTTAAACTTAGTCGCGCCCATGAATTACGAAACAGCTGTAGGGGTGGGGGGGGGATGTTATCTTAGAAAAAAAAAAAGAAATTAAATTAATTTTCAAGCGGATTTCAAAGTATTTTAAAGCATTTAAAGGTATTTAAAATAATTTCGTAGGATTCTAATGGACCTCAAGAGAGCGTTTAAATGATTTTAAATGAATCTTAAATGAATTCTTAGGACTTCAATGTATTAAAATTTTTCATAATCGATGTTGTTACGACTTTTCATACTGGGGAGGGAAGGGGCAAAAAATAAGGGTAAAAGTGTTACGCAATTTATGGATGCCTTTTTATGGTGTAAAAATTAGATAGCACTCAAAAAACATTATATATAAATCTTTATGCAGATTTAATCTCACTGCTAATGTATTCAAGGGATTTATATGTGTGTTTTCACTATGAAGTGTCTCTTACACGACTACATGTAACCATGAAAGGGTTTCTCCTTATTGGATGAGACCCCACAGCTGCGAGTAATGATTAAATCCCTTTAAAGTCCAAGCTCCTGGTTTATGCTCATGGCGAATATTTTGGCAGCCAGTCCGGCCAGAGCACCTAGTTACACCTAACAAGTTTCTTCACAAATGTACATTTCGAGTCTCTTCTTATCCAGTTAGCAAACTTTATGAGATAGAAAATCCTTCTCTCAAAACATCATGAGCTATATAATACATCTAAGGCTTCATGCATTATTATTTCAACACTTATTTTTGTTGATGTAATTTTCTAAACGGAATTCGAAATCGACTTTTTGACGATTTTATGTCCCAATTTGTTAGCTTCTTCCTATATCGAATTACATGGAATTCAATTTTCTGATGAGCCCTTCACTCAAGACTCAACCGATCTGGATTAAACTCAATTTGTAGGTCTTCGCGTTATAGAAGGATAACTTTTTCGATTCCTTTTTCCAATTTGGCTTCTCGATCTAGCTCTTACAGGAAAAATACATTTTTTTTAGGATTCCGATCAAAATGGATCAAAATTCCGATCTTATATTATTCATTTGAATTATAATTCTGCTATAATAACAATCGAGATGTATCGATTTTTTTTCACTAATAACCAGAATGCAAAAATGTACCATTTATTCTGGAAAAAGAGAGCTAAATTCTTTCCACCACAGAAATGTGTAACCCGATAAAACTGAATGTAAAAATTTTATCGAACCCTAAAATGCCACACCTTCGGTGTTTCGAGCACTTTTGCAAGTGCCTTTACGCATTTTTAACAGCCGAGCCATGAAAATGTAATCTGAACCGCTGGTTAAGGCATATGTCTGTTCAAAATGTAAAAGCATGATTGTTGCAGCATATTGACAATATTGTGAGGATAGAACCATATGCTGAAATTTCAAAATCGTCGGATTTGGTATGCTTTAGTTATATAAATTGTTGGCTTTACACTCGAGGGTTTTAGTAAGTAGAATCAAATTGGACTTTATGACTTCTCGTAAATATGATACATCTCTTTGAAGAGCCACCTTGCGTCCGCGCAGGTCAACAAATGGTCCATTCAGTCCACTCCTATTCTCTTCGATCCACGGACGAATATTACCACAATAAAGCACGTGCACGCAAATTTCCACGCATTTGTGTTGCAGGCGAAACTTTATTGACGCACTCAAGAAATGTGCCACTAATACCACTGCTTCAAATCTCGGATTAATGTTCTCCCCTTGCCGTGGTTGTAAACTTTATGTATTTTATCTCCTTTATACCCTAAATTCTTTATAGAGTTTTTGCATGATCTTTAATATAGTTTCGAAACAGAAACACTAATTTCAAACTATTTTAGAGAATTTCCGAAGAATTTTCAGAGACTATAATAAACAGGGTCTAGAGTATAATAAATATTTAATATAGATTATCTCATTATAAACTATATGTATTTGTAAACATATGTTACATTCGATATAATTAACTGTGACTTTTTATATGTATCATATTGTATATTAAATTGCAATATATTACAGTGAATATATTTAATAATGAATGCACTTCTCAAACTATCTTCATCTTTTGAAGTAATTTTCAACTTTTGAATAATTTAAGCGCTTCAAGAATTTTTCCACATATCTTGCATCAAATGAAATTGGAAACTCGATGCAGATCGAATAAACTTTCATCCCATTGCTTTGGCACCAAGTTGTGATCCATCTTTTTCTTCTTCTTTCTTAACTTTCATTCCTATTACTTGGAAAATCTACAAAGTTGTAAAAGAAATCTCCAAAGGCTGATTAATCTTGATGTAGAATATGTCCTCTTTATCCAATAAATTCTAATATAGATTGAAGACCACCCAGAACTAACTCAGTACCATATCTTTATAAATACTCAAAGGAAATAACCCCGAATCCTTTGTTTCATTTTCACCCTTTTATTCATTAAATCTACAAATTTTATTGAAGCTTAGCAAAACAGAGGATTTACTATCAATTACAACTAACTGAATTGGAAGAATAGGCCAAGTCTCTTGCTCAGAGTGTAGTTGGCAACCCCCTTACTCCCGATTTTCCCAAGTCTCTTAGGGCTTCTTTGACACCCCCCCCCCCCTTCTCCTTCTCTTTCTCTTTCATGCTACTATTATCCTCATCAAATCCCTCTCGACTTTTCACTTCGTGAATCCACACCCTCGGCATCGAGGTCATGTGACAATGCGCCTCTGCTAGAAGATAAGAAACAACCTCGTCGAGCATTTGATACATTGGATCAAATTGAAATACATTGAATTAAAGTCATAGTTGGTTGCTCGGATTGCTTGAGTTTTGTTCACTTTACCAACACCTAAACTCTAAAATAATCAGTAGGTCAATTGTCGTTTACACAATAAATCTCACCTGTATATATGCAAATCCTTTTTTTTTTCTTTTAGTTTTTATTAGTTTTTTATTACAATTGTGAAAATGATAGCTCGATTTTAATTTTGAACCATTCATTAAAAAAATTGTCAATGTACTTTTTGAAATTCAACGATTTTGAAATGTAAATAAATTTTTAAGCAGGCTTTTAACCTCTTTTTTCTGAAATTAAATGAAAACCATATAAAAACCTTGTTCCCCATGAAATGTGGAATAATCTCGTTTCTGGAATACCGCGAATATGAAATTCTCTGAGATTCGTTTTTAACTCTGGAAAATGCTCGCCACACTGCCACTGAGAAACATATAACGATCCGGTACAAGAACAAAAAGTAAAACATCCAAAAAGAGTGTTATTCAGCGAGAAACGGAATAACGCGTCTGCTGGTGTGTGCGCTCGAGAGCGAATGCATTAAAAGCTTTTGCGCGTTTGCAATCGCCAAGTAGTCAAGGCATGGACTTGTCTGTACACAGACACGTGCAACATTATTGTGTTTCACGCTAGGAATCTTCAAGTCAAAGACAATCCCATTTTCCTCCTCGTAATTACTACAATTAATTTCAGTACAATTATGCTTATTAGTTTGACGGTTTTCAGTTATTTGTAATCCCCACATAAATTCGCTTAACAGGTGTAAAATACGTATATCCCAATATATTAGGGCCCAAGTTGCTGGGTTCTAACTTGTTTTTGATCCATTTGAATTCATTGAGATTTTCTTTCATCCCTTGAAATTTGTGAAGATCCCTTTAAGTATTTTGAATTCTTTAAACGTCCCATCAAATTCCATAAAATCCTTTCAAATTCATGGTATAATTTCTGTGTATTAAAACTCCCAGATAATTCAGGGTTTTACAGATTTTTCAGATGAATAGACACCTTGATTAAGTCTAACGTTATTTATATAAATATTGTTGGAGTACAAATCGATTTCTGGGGAATTGTGTAGATTTGTATCTTCCGGGAAGTTTAGGATTGCCTAGTTTCGCAGAGTTGTTAGCTTTATCCTAATTTGGTCTTTTCACAGTTTGACACCATTATGAGTAGATTTCCTGAGATCCCTCCATTGCTGAATAATAAGCGATGTAATTAGAGAGTTTTGAAGGTGATATCAACAATTTCATGAATTTAGATGATGAATCATTAAAAAAAAAAACACACAAAAAAATGTGTCATTACGTTAGTAATGTGGGAGAATCCGTGTACTTGAGTGGTTATCTCACAAATGTTTATTGATGTTAGTATATATTTCTTCCATGGTAAAGTGTCTTGATTTATCTCTGAGAAAAAGTTGCTGCGTGGTTGAAATTTTTATTCAATTTCTTTTAGAACTTGTAGAAAATTGCTCTCCAATTCTGTTATCAACCATTGTGGGATCTAAGATAAAATTTCTATTGTTCTTTTTGGTTCAAGAGATTTCTTCTACTTTGTGTGTCAGTTCTTTGTTGTTTTCCATGTTCTGTGATTCTGCTACCAATGAATGGTGTTGATTCAAGGCTCGAAGTTTCTGGAGTAAGAAAATAATTGTTGGGATAAAATCTAAGGTTGGAAATGTCGGATCAAGAGGAGGCAAACATCTAGAGGGAAATGCAATTGATAGTAAGATGGATGGATGACTGTATAAACCAAACCGGTTAGCGGAAATCGAGACTCTGGGATTTATGCCGTGGCATTAATATGCAGCGTTGAGAATTTCAATAGAGATTCGCCAGTTCGCATCGTCTGCTAGTTCTGTGACCGAACAAACCGGTGATCAATACTTTTGCCCCCGTCTCCCTTTTCAGCTCTCTCTAGCTCTCTTGTCTCCTTCCTTCCTCGTCGGTGACTCCCTTAATAGGATTGCAAATCGGCCGAATAGACCCTGGTGCATAAGTTTACCTATGGCAGTCTCCTCAAGAGTCAAATCAAATTCTACTCAACCCGGGGAAAATAAATTATAACCCTTGTTCAAAGACGATGCGATCCACATCGGGATTCTGCCTGGCACACCGGAAGTAGTCTGCGGTACAAGAATAAGTCACTGAGATTGAAATCTAGACCACGTGCTGCAAAAATGACGTTGAAAGATCGGAGAGACTGAAATCTGAGAAATATTCGATAAAACGTATTTCAATGTAAGTGAATCAATATTTTAAGACATTTTCTTGTTTAAAATTCAGTCAATAAAAAAATTCGTTCATTTTAATGTTCAGAACTTTTTAGTTGTAAATAACTTTTAATTTAATTGCAAAGCAGAAGTTCGTTGCTTTTTTGCAAAAAGAGAAAAGTGCAGAAGAAAAAAAGTGTCTAATAAGCACTGAAAAAGAAAACGTGATACAAACTTAATTTCAAGTCTAACTTAACTTAAATCGAGTTAACTTAACTCAAATTCAGATCTAAAACTATAATAAGCGAGATTTTCGAAAGAAAAGACTGTATCAAATATAAATAGGTCGAAAAATCTCCTTTGTGGAAGGTAAATGAAAAAGGAAATCTATTAACTTTCTCCTATCTACAGTATCTATACACAAAAAAGCTTTCCTTCTTTTCTATGAAAATCTATTTTTCCCATTCGATCCTTTGATTCGGTAGGTTGACATTTGAAGTCAACTTTTACAGAGATTGCTCTTTATTTCGTTTTTTCCGATTTCCTTTCACAGAACATTCTGATATCGAAATAGTTTGCCTTTGAAAGCATCCAATCGATAATCGCGAACTACATTCACTATGATTTAAACCTAAACTTTACTTGTCCTCACGTACTTTCACTCGATTACCATTCCTTATACTTTCTTTTCCAAGTTTACAAAAGCTACATACAAATATATTGAGCAAAAGATTCCCAGTTGAATATCACATTGGAGTATTTCAATTTATTTACCTGTCCAATATCACAAATGTACAAAAAAAATAGTAGGAAATGCGGAATCTCGTTTATTCAAGTGTAATATACTTTTTTTTATGGCGGTCGGTATCAAAAGAATCAACATATAAAGCGGTAACCACTGAACATCGAGAATGGGAGAAAATCTAGTAATTGCATTTTTTGCAAATGGAATATTTCTTTTACTCTGATGGTCATTCGCTATCTTCATATACTATATTTTGTCATCAAAAATCTTATAAGATGCCTAGCTAAAATTAGCTTTTAATGCATCTTTCTTTATTTTAATAATCTAACTTTTAATTGTAATTTAATTACTATTGAAGGTTCGCGATTATTTGATAAAAATTTTATGCCAAAAGTCAATTTGTTCAGGAATATTACATTTTGCTCCAACGCAAACGCAACAGCGCGACCTAATAAACAAGATTAATGGCAATTTTCCCCAACACACGGAAATTATCTTCCTCCTCATTCTTTTCGGTTAAATATCAGAACGAATATTTCATTGTCAGAGTTTCTCGACTCATATTCAAAACTTCAAAATTCTACATTTGCATAATCGTATACGTCGACAAGAGATGTCCAGAAAATATTTCCATACATTTCTCGGTCGATTCGCACATGATATATCAGAGAAGGTTATTCCAGTTTTCCAACTGTTCGAATTATAGTTTACAAACATACTCCACGGCTTAACGCGGCCGCTCCCTAGATCCTCTGGCTAAAAAGGACACAGAAAAAGGGGGAAAGGGGGCTGAAAAGGGATGCCTTGCCTTCAGGAAGCGAACAAGAATGGAAGAAGAGACAAGGCATTTTAGTTTTAGATTTGTACGTAAGTCTTGGCCTATAGGGACTTAAGAAGCACTTTACTTACAGTTTTCCTCCTACCCTTTCGGGTCTACCCCCTGACCCTTCCTGTCTTAGGATCTACACAGGGTGAAAGCACCTCTCTTTTCTTCACCGAAATGCATTAGCAATCTTGTTACTCTCTCTTTTATACTTCGCCTCTTTTTTTCGACTCCCTTCTTATTGTCTAGTCTAGAGACAAACGAGGGTTTCCCACCCTTCATTCGATACAAGCAAACGTGTCATCGTTTTGACGTGCGTTAAATTTAGCAGAAAAAGTAACCGGTACTGGCAAAATGCTTAAAATAATTAATTGATAAGTAAGGGTTAAGATTGAAATTCTACAAGTTTATTCTTTATTAAATTTCAGAGTTTAATTCAGAATGTAGATGTAAAATCAGATATGCAGTACCTGAAATAAAATAATTGGTATTCTATTAAGTGATAATCGATTCCTTGGTAAGAGTTTTAACGTTAGGTGAATGTTACGCAAGATTACGTAAAATCTTAATGTACCGTCGTAAAAAAGGGAAACAGGGAGTGATAAAAGTTTAATTTTGCCACTTTCCTCATGAGAATCTGCCAATTCGAATTACTCTTCACGCTGAATTCACAAGAGAAAATCACGAGGTTATATACCAGCAAGAAACTCTTTCCATCAACTGTTTCACCAACTTTATGTTTTTTTACTCATAAAAACCGAATCTAGAAGAAGCTTGATCGCAATTCAGTTGCATACTTGAACTGTATTGCGAGGCAACCATTTTTATTGCTGGCTCTTCTCATTTATTTGTTTATTTCCATTCGATCTTAAGAAAGCAAAAAAAAAAAAAAAAAAACAGGAATCAGCAGGATTTGAGTTGCCGATAATTCAATAACTTTACTATATAATTAGACACTATTAACGAGACATGATTTATAATAAATAATGTATAAATAGGAGAACGTAGTCGGTCGTTTGGATTCAATTTTCATTAACTCGAGCGTGGACTAATTAACCCTGTTATGAATGGCCGCTCGACAAACAATACTGGAAGGCAGAAGGGGATTGACTGTTGAGTTTCAGGATGTAAAACTGAGGTCGGTGGCAATGCAGATTGCTTGGAGAGTTAATGCTTTCGAGCAAAAATCACATCGCGGAAAAGTGGGTTTCAACTTGCACACGTCACCTTCACTCAATATTTTATTATTAAAGAGCTTCCGCAGCTAATTATCCATTATTTCGGTAGAAAAGACATTTTAAATTGAGCGAGAAATATGATTGACAAATTTCCAGAATTTTCACTAAGGTTCAGATATTTTTTCTAAAATATATTATATTTTATCTTTCTATTGTTTAAGAGAGAGAAGTTTTTTTTGGATATATATATGTATTTAATAGTTGAATAGAATTTGTTAAAAGTTGAAATATGAACTCAATATAAAACATGATTAACTAAATAATAATATTATACAACTTTTTGCAAATTGCGAGCAATTTTGCTTCCCTTAAATAAAGCTTTCACAATCCAAGCACGGTTTCTGTATTCGACTTATGGTCGGGACGCCGCGAGTTGCAGTTGGAAAGTAGTACCTAAAAGAAAAAGGCAACCCAAAGTGAACATTAAAAGTACTTTAAAAGTCTGCACCACCCAAAAGTCGTAAGAAACAATGTATTTCCTCTCTAAAATCAACTGAACCTTTTTTTCTTTTCCTTTTCTGCATTGAATCAATGACAGCATTTATTACCTCACAGTATAAAAGTAAACTTATTTCATTCAATGAAATGAGATGTGAAACAGTCTATTGGCATAATGAACCAGCATTGAAAGGTAATAACAACGATTCAAACTAATAGCCTCGATCATAAAATGATTCAGTAATTTGCATTTCAATGAGCAACGTGCGATATTAATGTAGAATTCAGGAACCTTTTACATGTAATGATGCCCAATTCATGAAGAGATGACTCGTGGTTTCCACAACTGATATCGTGTTTTCGCATACAACAACATCCGCTGATCACGTGAGGTTTCACGCTATTCTCTGTATGTGTAGAATTTAATGAATTTGCATGTATCAAGGGATAAAGTGGGCCAAACCAATTTCAATGACAGAAACCAGATCGTAATTTCCAAAAGACCCAACGAAAAGGTATCGAGAGACGAAGCGAAAAACAATTTTATATTTGCTGGACAAATTCAATATCCACATTGATGTAAATGTTTATACTTCTAATTGATTAGTATAGGTTTATTTTATTTATTTATTATATAT
>UCOH01000299.1:0-20186 GCA_900474275.1 Synergus japonicus
TATATATATATATATATATATATATTGTTATTTATTTATGTAAGTTGTATTCTTTAATCTTTAAAGGAACAATTGGAAGAGTGCATATGTCAAAAAATTCCTTGCCTTTTGCAACATCGAAAAATTGGCCTATTAATAGTGGATTCGATTGCAGCTCCTTTCAGAGTAGAATATGACGAAAAGGAATTAAAAAGCAGGGCCAAACGTTTACGAAAAATTGGTGAACAACTGCGTTTTATTTCGAAAGAATACGAAGTCTCCGTAATTTGCATTAACCAGGTAAAATTTGAAAAAAATATTTTTTTTTATTTTTTAAAAATAATTTAAAGGTATTAACCACAGGTATCAGCAGTTATAAATAAAGATTTATTGAATACTAATGGAACTGAGGAGCAACCAACCCTCGGAATAGTTTGGGCCAATCTAATATCGAATTCAATTCATTTATACAGAAGAAATGGTCATCGACACTTGCGAATTGTTTCTTCTCCCTATTTGCCTCGCAAGACTATTGAATTTGAAATTCGAGACATCGGAGTTGTTGGAGTTAAGTAATTTTAAATCTTCATTATTTATATGATAAGTAAGCCATTAATCTCAGTATTTTTACTTTTAAACTGTACAGAAATATGTAAATTTACTTTAATTATCTTAACTAAATTAAATCTGATTGCAACAAATCATTAATTTCCGAAAAAGTACTTTCATCCAAAGTTCTTACAATTTTCGAGGGCTTCCATTTGTTTTGAGGATCAGAAGAATCAAATGGATCGGGAGTTTTTATATCTAAATCCTCCAATTCGGTGTAGAGAATTATTCTGCAATACAAAAGAACTAACTAAACAAGAACGGTTTAGATTGCACAAATAGAGTTTTATATTTTCAAAATGTTTTTACCTCAAAGCATGTAGAAACGTTCTATGAGGTTTTGTATCTTTTTTTCCACTGTACGTATAATCCCCGATTATCGTGTGACCAATATATAAACAATGAACTCGTAATTGGTGCCTGCGACCAGTTTTTGGATATAACAAAACTTTAGTAGCTGGTTTATTGTCCACAAATCCGAGTTCAAGAACAAACAAACCAGTCGAAGAGTTTCTTGGTTTTTGGCAAAAAATACTATCATTCGTGCACATTTTTCGACTCCCATCTATCTCCCTTATGTCATGACCTGTAGAAAAGATCTTAGGATAAAATTTATCTTTTAGCTTTAAACAATTTATTTATCTGAAGTAAAACATGTATTAACCTATTGGTTTGGAGATTATCATTTCTGATTTGTCAATATGACCATGAACTATGGCCAAATAATACTTCTTTACTTTACGTTTTTCAAAAGCATTCGATGCAGCTTGGGCTGATTGTTTATTTAATGCTATACATATTACTCCACTCGTTGCATAATCTAATCTGTGCACGAAATGAAATTCGTGTCGTAAACTTGGATTCACGAGATTTGGAAACAATTTGCCTAATTTTAGTTGCAGTGTGTTCTGAAAAATATTATATTATATTATACTATATTATATTATAATATATTCGCAGAGTAAAATTATTTTTAAATTACCTTTTTATTTGGATCATTACTGTTAATCACCATATCATAAGGTTTGTTGACAACCAGAAAATATTGACTACAGTGTAAAACTTTGACATAATTCTTCACTTTCTTTTGTTCAAAACTATATTTTGCAAAGTGCAATAATTTTTCAATTGGGTATTTTAATGCACAGTAAAGAACAAAGAAAATAAAATTCACCAAATTAAAGCAAAACAAAACTAAAAATTTTGCATAAACCCAAAAATTCGATGAGAGATCCATTATTTAAAAAAGAAACTAAATTTACACAATAACATTGTAATATTAAATTTTGATTTTTTTAATAATTAGAAAGATTTTATTTCAGAAATTCATAATAAAATATATACACAAATAAGAACATTTTATTTGTTTGTAAACACCAGCAATAAACACGTGCATTTTCACTATATGTACCTAGTTTGTTTCCTACTTCCAATTTTCCAAGTACGTACAATTTCCAATTGATAAAATTTCTTTTGAATCTATCAAATTTCTGTAAACTATTGGCTCAAAGAAATTCGCCAATTTTTAACCAATCAAAAGCCTTCCCTCTCTAAACATTCTATGTATTTTATATGTAATTGGTCGTTAACTAAAACAAAATAAATTACCTAATTTATGTGCTTTCTTTAATTAATTAATTTATTAATTAAACAATTATAATTATACTAAAAAAAAGCAATAAAAGCTTGGACAAGAATTTTTTCCAACATTTCTCTTGGAACTCGATTGTGATTTGTTGTTCAAAATTAACCTCAAAAATCTAGTTCATTTTTAATGAAAGCTTAATTGAAAGCTTTTTTTTAATGAACATTTATAATGATCAAAAAGTTGTTTATATTCATGATTTTAAGGAATTTATTAAGTAAAAACTGGTAAAAACCTTCAATTGAAAAGTAACCGGAAGTTGTCTGGTTCGAGACTAAATCCCGCTTGAGTCCTTGTTTGCAGTTATTTGAACCCCATTTTGTTTCCGTCCGTTCATCGTGTCGCACCACACTTCCGGCAAGGGCAAGCCATTTTGTTTCATTCAGATTTCCGACGCCGATCGTTATTCATTGAGTGCTCATTAAGTAGAATTATTTTGGTGTTATAGAGCATTTAGTGCGTATATAGAAATAGTGCAGTAATCAGTTTACTCCCGTTTTCAGGTAAGTTTTTCTATTTTTGTTATTTTAATCCTTTATTGATCGTCTAAAGCCAAGAATGCGCATCCATACCTTATCGCGCCCCCGATTTATCATCGTTGCGGAAAATTGCCGCATTTCAACAAAAATTCGAAGTCTCGTTTCTAAAAATAATAAACAATCTCTAACAGGCTTCAAAATAAATAACCTTTAATTTCATTTTAGTTTAAAAGTCACGCGTTTTATGGACAGATTTTCCAAGTACAACATTACTGCGTAATTAGGCCAAAAAATATCGTCACGCGATTGCAATTCAGAGATCCACAATATATCATGAAGTAGTAATTAAATAATCCATATTTAGTATTTTTCAATTTGTACAAATTTTTATTTAGCAACAAATTAAGTAGGTGCTGTCAGGAAGCAGCTGGAGAAGCTAAGATTCTAGAAATTTCGGAGTATAATGAATGAGTTTGTTTTTGAATTGATTACATTTTTTTTATGATTGGGGGGATTAGGGTTTTGTTTCCATTCTGTTTTCAACTTTATATTTTTCTTTAACTATTCCCACTCTTTTTTAAATGTAACGAACCGCAAAACGTGCCGTGAAATTGAAGGTCGCAAATGCGGCGTCAGTACAAATAATACCGTTCAACTTTTGCTTTAATTTTTTAAAAAAAGATATCTAATTAGATAACAAAAATTGTAAATTTTGTCTTAGATGTTAAAATTAAACTCCAACATGGGTGTTTTTAAATTAATCGAGATTCTTTAAAATTGTCTTTAAACAATTTTTGGGCATGCGGCTTACTTCCGGGTCCAATGACCATATTACTCTTAGTCATTTTGTGTGGGAAAAACGAGAAAGCATTTTCGTTATTCTTTTGTCTTTTCTTTCAAATGTAAAATGTCTGGGCTGTTCTTTTAATATTAGTTATGTAGGATTTAGTTTTGCTTCCTGTACCTTAAAAAGTTTTTTGCTTAGAGAATTAATGATTGAACATTGATTTAAACGAAGCCTTTTTTGGATCGAGGGTTAAACTAATACTATATTTTATTGATTTTCTTTAAGTCCTTGGGTCATGTTCTATCCATACAAATTGGCGTCACTTTAATACTTATTACTACATGAGTTCGAAAATTTCTGTTCAAAAATAATTTGACAGTTTTTATATTTTTTAAGATTTACTCCATATTTGTTTTCAAATAGTACTCACTTTTTCTAAATTGCAGTAAAGCGTTTACAAATAGCATTATATTGTGAAAGATATTACAATTATCTTATCATTAACTGATTACTGTAATCTGCATTTTATCTTCAGTTCCTCTTATTTGTTCTTTTCTTTTCTTTTCTAAAAGTAATGTTTCTGAAAATTGTCTTATATTAAATCCAATTTAAATATGTAGTAATATTAGACTGGGAATTTGTTTAAACTTCAAATAAAGCAAAAGATTGATGCTAAATTTACTTTGTACTCATGATTCCGAAATTTCTTGAAATCAAATTCTTTTATTTTTGCAATCTACTTCAAAAAGAAATTCTTGCTTTGTAGAGTAACCTACCGATATAATTTATGTTGTATAATGTACATAAACGGAAGGTTCCCAACGAAGCCTGTTATGTATGGTATTTTTATATTTTCCTTTAAGAATGAGCACCCGAGTATTCGTTGGTGGATTAACATACCGGGTGCGAGAGCGCGACCTTGAGAAGTTCTTCCGGAAATATGGTAGAATCAAGGAGGTTGCTATGAAGAATGGATTTGCCTTTGTGGTAAGTCTAATGTGAATCAATTGTTTTTTTTACAGTATGGTAGGGACAAGGGTCTATGTCGGTGGTCTTCCATACGGCACCAGGGAAAGAGACCTTGAGAGATTTTTCAGAGGCTACGGTCGATTTCGCGATGTCCTCATCAAGAACGGTTATGGCTTTGTAGTAAGTATCCGTACTCAGTCCAAAGAGAACTTTGTACTTCGTTTCGCTTTCTTAGATCGAAAGTCTAAAATCACTGAGTACAGTAATTAATCTTGCAATAAAAATTCGCGTTTTTCTTAAGGGAACTGTAGCTTATTTATTTTTTAAAACTCAAGAACTTTTTTTTTTCTTTTTGATCTAAGGGGGTGAAACGTTTTGTAGTAAAAAATAGACACACGCTCATGATCTGAAACCCCCTGAACCCTGCACAATGGTACTATGGCTGCTTAGACGAACGTCGATTATTCTACGAGAGTTTGTAAGTTTTGTTAGTCAAGGGAATCGATCAGGATCACACGAGACACTTAAACCTTTATGGCGCAGCGGTGGTTTAAATTAATTGGAAAAAGAACTCAGAACTTTTTAATATTCGTTCAACATTCAATTTTGATCAGGATTATTCTTATCATTTGTTTTATTTATTTATTTATTTTTTAAATTAAGATAAAGTTCATTTGCAAAAAGATTCGCCTACAAAAAAATTCACTAAACGCGCCGCAAAGGATTAAAACACCAGTTACGTTATTGTAAGTTTTATCTGTATAATTTGTAAACTTAAGCTCAGAACTGCTTATTGGTTTCTTCTATCCCAAAGGTGGGTAAATGAAAACTCGTTTTAATTTCCCCTTGCCAAAATCTAAGATCTGACCTATTGTACAATATAAAATACAACCTTTAATTCAAATAATTTTACATTGATCCTTTTCAAATAAGAAAATCGAGCTGAAAATTATTCTTAAACTTAGTAAAGACATGACCGAAATAATTGAATGTTGCTGCTTAGTAGAAATTGGAGACCTCACTGTAGGCAATATTTAAATCAAAATTCTTTTTTCGCAGGAATTTGACGACTACAGAGATGCAGATGACGCAGTGTATGAGCTGAATGGAAAGGAACTTCTAGGCGAGAGGTATGCGGTTGTAGGAAATTTTTTTATCTAACAGACAACTAAAAGATCTTTATTGTGGTTTATAGTAGAGCTCTCTTTTTCACTCACATTCTAACGTTCAAAACGACCAAGATCTTTTTTCTCAGTCTTTGCATGAACATCATTTTCAGAAAGATTGCGAATAAGTGCTTTTTCTAAGATAAAGATAAATTATTTAAAAATTTTTTGTCTAATGCCAAAACAACTGATTTTTATTAGTAAAGTTAGATTGGCATGTTACTCATCGAAAAATAGAGAAAATTTTAGAATCTGATGACCAAATGTTCGTATTAATTTGGTATTACTTTTTAAAAACATAATTTAAAAAAAAATTAATTTTTATTTCAAAAAATACGCAATTTCTGTTTTCTGTTAAGTACCACGAGTCAAAGATCTCGAAGTATAAAGTACTAACATTGATACAAACTATATTAGTCTCTTAAATTATTTTTAATTTTTTTGAAGACATTGTTCAGTGGATTTTGTAATTCGAAATGTTTTTAAATTTTCTACAATTCTTTTTCTACTGATTAACTTTTTCTTTTATATTTGACGACTTTATCTTTTTATATTTTGCAACTTTTTATCTGTCAAACCTAGTAACTTTTTATTTTTCGTACATTAGTTGCAAACAGTTTATTTCAAAGATATTCTTATATTATAAAGAGATTTGCTAATATTAAAAATATTTGTTACTTTCTAAAAGAGTTACATTTACTTAGCAATGTCTTGAAGCTTTCCGATGTGTTTTGCGTAATAATTCTGTACAAAGTTTTTAATAGTATTTTGTTTATCATTAATTTAAGGTGAATCAACAACATTTATAAATTAAAATATTTGGAGATTAAAAATTAAATAATTGACATGAAATATTTGAAATAATGCAGAATTATTAGGAAAACACATTGCACTCGAGCTTTATTTACTCGAATCCCTGAAATCTGTAGACATAGTCTGCCTCCATAAATTATGCATTAAGATGGTCTTGTCTAGTACATTGACCTGAGAGTGCGCTGTGACTTACCGCCATTTTGAACTACTTCCATCAATTCCCCCGATTGGAAGTAATTGAAACATACACCGGAAACTTCATTCATTTTTCTTTTGGAAGTTGTTGATTTTTAAAGAGGATACTTAAAATTAGAGATCCGAGCTTTTTCGCGACTTTCTTGTGATTCCATTTCTAAATTTTGATTTCAAAAGAGACCAAAATTTAATAAGAATCATAGCGAAATAGGCGGAGTGAGTTACCTTAAACTATTGCATTTATCGTATATTTAAAAAAAAAATAAAAATTGGGCTCAACGATTCTATTCAAAATTTTACATGAAATTTAGATGAATTAATATTGTAGATTTATAACATAAATATATATTTTTGATTGGAGACTTTCTTATAACAACAATTTTTTAAATTGATACTAAGGTAACTTGAAAATTAAAAGAAGTATTTAATATTTTTGGTGTGTCTTTAATATTCAAGTGCCCATAAATATTTTTTCGTGTATGTCCAAATATTTAAGATGGTAAATAAAATAGTTTTAAAATATTTTTTGAAGAATAAGTTTGGAAGATCAGAAAAAATTTTTTGGGCAATTTTAAATGTAAAATTAAATCCTGTTTGTGTTAATGAAAATTGTTAGCTTAAGGCTTTATATGAATTTTGAAGATTAATTTTTTTAAGTAAAGCAGACTCTCCTATTGCAGACCCTTTTAATTCAGTTGTTTATTCCTTTAAGGTATGGAAAAGGTGTATTGAAACACTTACATACGGAAGAAATTAGAAATGATAATTTTATTTGCACTTTTCTTGTTATTGCACGAATCCGACATCATTTTGAGTTTTTGCGAAATAAGAGAGTCTACAGTACTCAGCTTCATTTTTCAGAATTCAGAGCCAATCTACTTTTATCGAAATTAATTTTTAGTGATACGTAGTTTTTTTTAATTATGAGAATTAAAAGAAAAAAGAAAAGAAATGTTTAATGTAGAGTTTATTGATATTCTGAGATGATATTTTCTAGAGTAAAAAATGTATTTAATACTTTCCGAAAATTAGAGTAATTGTAATCATGTAAAAATGTGTTTTATTACATAAAAGTTTATTTCTTTTCTTTTTGTTTCGTAAAGCCATTTATAACCAAATTTAGGCTCTGAGTTCTGATATTTAATAGATGTTTTTGTGGAGTGCAGATTTCAGATTTTTCTCAAAGATACAATTTGAAATCTGTTCTGTGAAAATAGATAAAAGTGTTCTATTAACATTAATACAAACATTGCAGGAGAAGTCCATGCAAACCATCAGACTTTTCAAAGTACATAATAAACATTTACCTTTCAAATAATGAAAATAGCTGTTCAGATTATTGTCAGTAAAAGAATCTACAAATTATTTATCAAAAGTGTTCAGAAAGTTAAATGCAGTGGTTAACAATTTCATATCAGTCCGGCTTAAGTAAGTAATTAGAGTTTGCATTAGAGATTATTTAAGGTGACTCTTTCCTCTGAAGAAAAAGCTTGTGATTTAAAAAAAAAAAGAAACTCGAAATTGGTAGTAAGTTGCAAACGAGAGCAGCTAAAAAAGTTTAGGAGAGGCAGAGATGTGCGAAAGGAGACTACGCCTCAGAGGCTGGACTGAGTAAAGACTTGAGAAAATCCGATGATAATTGAAAGGATGACGAGAGGAGGCTGAGGAAAGAAAAAGAAGGAAGGAAGAAAACAGCACTTAGAGTAAGAATTAGTCGAGGACTTAGGCGGGGTTTTGTTGGGTGTGTTTCAGAGTGGCGGTGGAGATAGCACGGGGTGTTTCAGGGAGGCGAGGCGACCGTGGCTACGGACGCTCACGCTCCTGGAGAGACAAGTAAGCATATCCAATGTGTCTTGTTACAGAATTACTGTAGAGAGGGCCCGGGGTACACCTAGGGGTAGTGACCAGTGGCGCTATGGTGACTCCCGTGGTGGTTATGGGGACTCGAGGCGATCTGCGTAAGACACGCTATCCTTTTTTTTATTTTATCAGAGCGATCATTAATTATCTCCTCCTCCCCTGCAGCCATTCAAATCGGGATGTGCGATTTTCCAAAACATCACTTCTTCCATTATTCTCTTAATTCATTATGCTCTTTTGTAATTTTATTCATAAGTTTGGGTAATAACTTTTGCAAATTAACAGATATTCGCACATCACCGATCCAGGGAAGAAAACTGTCGATGGTTCTAAAAACAAGAGGTCAGCTGTGATTCATTTTTACTAATATTTTTAGCTCTTCAGACCTCACAGTCTGTTCCCTATTTCCTGCATTGTATTTTTGATCTGTTTAATTTTTAATTTCTTTCTCTGATAATGTTTCAATCGAAAAGATACAGGATTAAGAAATTATAATATACTATGTTTAATTTTCTTTCTAATAATTTGAATGTGTACATTTGTTAAGGTTCTTTTATATTCCTTTTGTGTAAGTCAAGTGTTGTTTATTTCCTGTGAGGTCTATCTTTGAATAATCTCTTGTTTTTATGATCTTGATGACGAGCTCCCGATTAAAGCATAAAAAGAGATAGCGCATTGAGTCGGTAATTTATTTTTAAAGTTCAATTAATATATTGGGTAATTGTGAGATTTTAAAATAGTTTGTCTTGGATTTGACTGCTCTCCTGAGTAAGTCTTTGATATAATAATCAATTAGAGTTGATAGAATCATCCATAATAGAGTTTAGTTAAAAAAGAAAAAAAAATATGTAAAATTAAAACCGATAGCCCATTGTCTAGTTCGATCCCGTGAAAAGTTTTTTTTTAGTTTTCTCTTAAGTTAATCTGCTGCTAGTCAAGAGAGGTGGAGAAATGTTATAGTCGACTAATAGATATATGGTATTATGTTTGTTACAGCCGAGACGATATGCGGCACGACAGGTACGCTATTGCTGCATTTTCTCAGTAGATTTGATTCGATTGGAACAGGTGATTGATTGTGTGCCTGAGCAATGAATGCAGAAGAGTAGTTATTTGCTGAAACTTTTTTTTTTCCACATTCCGTTATTTCTGTTCACATAAAATCCCTTTTTGCAGAGATAGTGTGAACAGAAACATGAGGACTGCATCTAGCTACAAGCAATCATTGCCCAGGTATATACATCTAATGTTATGCTCTAAACTACAAAATAGTCTTTATTTAAAGTCAGTCTTTTATTATTATCAATTTCAATATTATATTAAAATACTCTTTTCTATAAAGTACTAAAATATTATTATTTCTTTTCCTTTTTTTAATTGCATTTTTTCTTACTTTTGCTATTCAATTTAAAAGTCAGGTCCAAGACAAACCTGCATTTAGACACTTAATAATTTACTTTAATGGACTTTCCATTCATTTTAGATATGGACCACCAACCAGGACCGAGTACCGCCTCACCGTGGAGAATCTCTCGAGCAGAGTCAGCTGGCAGGTAAGATGACTGCTTTCTTCACAGATCCATCTTTAAAATTTTCTTTCTCAATTTTAATTACTTGAGCTTAGTTCAAAAAATTTAATGCCGAGCTCAAGTTCGAATAGCAACAAGTAATTAATTTCCCCAGTCGAGCAAAAGCTTTTCGTGTATCATTCTTAGTTCGAGTCATTTCCATTGGGTCTTTTCTTTCCTTTGAGTTCATTTAGTCGCAAAGTAACGACTCTTTTTTGAGTCTTGAGATGTACATTTTGATCAAGTAAGTCTCTGGCAATAGAACATACGCTCGTCCAATTCAGAGAGACTGATATAAAAAAGTAACCAAGGACCCAGGGCTTGAAGACATTGAAAGTGAAATTACAAAAGAACCAAAGAGAGTCGAGAATCCAGAAATCCAGAGTTGTATCCAGAAAGTCCAGAGGCTCCAGACCGAGTTCCTGATGGGTTTCCGGATGGGCTTCCAACAACCGAAGATATCTGAAGTCAATGTGGGATATATAACCAGGACGCAAGGGAGATGAGATGAGATGAGACTGGAAGAGAATTAACGAGCAAAATAGAATAGCGAGCAGAACCAAGCCTTACTTGATCAATTTACATTGTCAATCGTTACCTTTTCGGATTGGTTGTATATTGAGGAGTAGACTGTCCGATTCTATTGGCAATGAGTTTAGCAAGGTTGTTTTTGAATTTTTAATTTTCTTTACGTTCGGCAAGGAATTGAGAAAAACAATAAAATTGATGTTCTTTCCGAAGAGCCATGTCCTCTTCGCCGTGGAGGGGCGAGACCGGTAGGGCCAATAGACTGACGATGTACGATGATAAAGAGATGACGAAGCACGCGATGGGCCCGCCTTGAGGTCAAGTGGCACCAGGTTGGTTTCTGAGGTGTCCGGGTGAGAGAGAGAGCCTCGAGGCACTGGGTACACCTACCACCTACCTACCCACCTATCCAGCGAAACGCGCCGATACTCAGTGATAATCCGAAGACAGATCGTTAACACACATTCAGTGGAAACTCGTCTGCGACAGCCAATTTTCGATTTATCAACTATTCCTGATTGATCAACTATTCCTTATTATTTATCAACAATCCTTAATCCATCAAGATTTCCCGAACAATCAACTCTCCTTCATCTTCCAGTTTTTTTCCAGTAGCTCCAACTTGACTAGTTTGACCAATGCTACTGGAGTTTAAACTTTGAAAAAAAAAAAGCCAATAAAATGCTCCTATGTCGACTACGACTGTGACGACTGCCACTACCAGTACCATCGCCAACCTGGCTGTCTAGTAAGTTCTGGCAGCGGCCGGGTCATGAGGGCATACACGGCAACTCTCCCACACGTGGGCCAAATTCGAACCATCCGCGACTGCGCCACACTGATCAGTTCGACCCGACCAAGCGCCGTGTGTCTGGCCTTTCTCTCTGTCCGTAAGCAAGGTGGTGCCTGGGCCCAAGGTAAATGCGTCACCTTAACCGAGTGTACTCTTAGATTTATTCACGTTTATAGTTATTTATTATTATATATTTAAACATATACATATCTGCATACGTGTATCTATTTCCAAAAATGTGTCTTGATGACTACCATGTGCACTATAAGAGTAAATTGTTGATAAGACGTCGAGCGATGTTCAAAATACTCGGTGGTCAAAAATGCAACCTTGCAGGGCTGGGCATATTGGAGAGAACTTTTTCGAGTCAAATTCTTTTAAAGGATGTCAATTTTTGGAAATCTAGTACATTGAGAATGATCCCAATCATTTTACAATCAAGTAATAATATTTGAATAACTTGATTATAAATTTCGACGTTTTTGATTTACACATTTTTAAAAAAATTCTGTCTCAAAATTTCGTCGACACACTGTTAGAAACAAGTAAGACAAATCTATATTTACTTATTTTTTTTTTTATATATAAACTTCGAAAACTTGCATTTAATATCTATATTTTGGACTTAACTGAATTTATTTTATTTTTTTGTGAAATTAAAGAAAATTATAAAAAATTTTAAATGCAGAAAAATGCCCAGCCAAAAAATCACAGAGACACAGAAGTAATTTCAACTAATATGCTGCCGTGCTCGAAATTTGATACTTTGAATCTTCAAATGAAAAAAATTAAGACACTATGTGTTCAACAATTAATTCATTAAACTTAGACTCTAACATTGGAGAATTTTAAATGAATAATCAACTTTTCTTTATGCGAGGCAATGTCACAGTTGAATATTTCTAAGCCTAAAAAACAGGGTAGTTTTAGCAAATGAATTTATAGACTGCGACTTTGGATGAGGAGGAAGAAGAAGAAGAAGCAGAGATGAATTACCAATTGACAAAATCAGAGCAATGACTAGAGCCAGAAAAAACCGACTATAACCAGAAAAGATACAAAAGTCAACTAGTTATTCCACATGAAGGAAAATGATACAACCGACCCAATGCTCTTTAATTAATTACTCTTGGCGAATGAGAAGTAAATTCTATAGAGAATTATAAAAGACTGCTGCTATGCGATGGATAATTTGGCGATATTCATTAAAGTCGTACCTGGTTCCCACATGCGATCTACAAACTTCAACTATGACACTAGGGAAGCTTTGGAAGGAAATCTACACTTGGAACTAAACGAACTGAATTTTAGTCAAGGTGGAAATAATTCAAGACTAGATAAATAACCCAGAAGGGGTAAAATCTATCTATGCATTCAATTATGGGCCAAAAGTAGTATTCAATTTTGGATTTTGAGGACCTCTCAAGGATTTTTGGTTGCGCTTTATTCGTTTTTCAACGTTGGAGGATCCAAGTCAATATCCATACATTTTTATTACTAAATCTCCTTGTCTATGATTTTCTGCTCATAACTTCATATCAATTTAACATTTTTATTTTTGAGTAATTGGAAGAAATCAGGAAATTCTAATGAAATTAACATTTACAATTTGGTTGATATTTTTCTGAATCTAATTATTTTATTTATTTATTGCTAATAGTTACATATTTTGTGATACTAAATCTGTTCAGTTTTATAACATTGAAGATTAGCGGAACTTCATTTCATTTTTAATCATTGCATGTATGAATTGTGAGCCACTCTATGGAAATTAGGGTATTATTTTCAACTTCAATGTTTTATAGAATTGAAAAATATTTTTAGGAGGCATATTTTCTTATGCAAATCTTGTTAAATTTGATTTTATAATTTAAACTTTGGTACTAATTCAAACTTATGTGTTCAGAAATAATTTTATTGTTTAAATCGTCTCTAGAAAATAATCAAGATATAAGAATTTGAGCTGAAAATTTTAAACTTAATATTTTTTTTCGAAGTTTGTTTATTTTAGCGAATTCTTTTTACTTTTTAAACAATTTCTGTAGAGTGGAGTATACATATATTGTATTAACCATACTGTCGAACATTGCACTGCATAAGAAAGAAAGGTTGTACAAATTATCTGTTCTAATTTCGAGCACATTTTCCTGTAGTTATAGGAAAAAAGGACAAAACTGCATAAACGGAGACAAAAATGTTTCTTAAGACTTTATTAAAATTACTTTAAATTACTTTCAACGATAGATTTAAGTAATAGGTACTGAAAATTGTAAAAAGATACTCAATTTCAAATTTTAATTTATTTTCCAAATGTACTTTTCAAAAAGAAACATTTAGTCAAAGTTTATGTTTTAATCCTATACCACATTTTCCAACTAAATCTACAAGCAATCACCAAAGGAATAGGCGAAGAGATGTTAATTAATAGTGCACAGCGTTCACTTTAACCATTCCAGTATAAGTACACTACGTTAATAGAATCCATAAGAAAAATATTTATCAACTCTTTTATTGCATGAAATTAATATTTTTATATGGTGTTTAGGATTTGAAGGATTACATGAGACAAGCTGGAGAAGTAACTTATGCTGATGCTCATAAACAACGCAGAAATGAAGGGTAAAATATGTTTTCTTATTTCAATCCAACATTTATATATAATTTATAATATTTGTAACTTATTTTTTTATATTTGAGACCTCTGATTAACTGATTAATTAATTGAATATATTATATCTTTTACAGAGTCGTAGAGTTCGCTACCTACTCTGATTTAAAGAACGCTATCGAAAAATTAGATGACACCGAACTTAACGGTCGCAGAATTCGTTTGATTGAAGACAAGAGACGTGGACGTCGTTCAAGATCATCAAGCTCCAGATCAAGGTCACGATCCAGGTCCCGATCTCGTCGTCGATCCCGCTCTCGCTCAAGGTATAATCATCGTCCTCTTTCCCCTTTATTTATTGCTTTAAATTAAACTTAAAAAATTTTTTAAATTATAATTTTGTTTAATATTCAATCGAACAAACCTTGATCTTTTCGTTAATTAAAAAAAAAAAAAAAAAATCACATATTTTTATTTTCTAGGAGTCGTCGTAGCTCTAGAAGCCGAAGTCGCCGCAGCAGCCGCTCCAAATCAAGGGCTCATTCGAAATCTAAATCTAAGTCCAAATCCAAATCTCCAGAACGTAGTCAATCCAGATCCAAGTCCAAGTAAGTATTTCATTTCCTCCAAATACAGTAGAATTTGTTTAGAATGTAGAGCCTAGATTTTTCGGCTACTTTAGATTTAACTTATAATCTTTTTTCTTTCTTGTCTATTAATTTTTTAATTCAAACTTTATTTGTAGTTACTTAATTTCTGTAGTCGATCTTTAGTGCTAGAAAATGCGGGCTCTTGTTCTAATTTTTGTGCTTTGCTCTTTTCGTCTTTTACGTTCACTTTTTAAGCTTTTTTTTTTTTTTTTTGTAATTTTGAATTTCATTTCGTACATTAGTCTTATATTGGCGATGCTTTGGGCTTATCAGCACTGCTAGTGCTACAAGTTATAATGGTCCTATTCATTAAAAAAAAGTTTTCCTGAGATAAGGAAATATTTCTTTGCTTTATTGTGAAGCAATATTTTATAAAATTTTTATTATAAGGTTACAGAGAATATTTTACTCGTTCCAATATATCTTATTGGATCTTTATTTTGCTCGTTGCAATATATCTTTATGTCACCCAAGTTTTTTTCCTTGTGAAAAGTACGAGTATGGAGACGACTATGACACGGCCTTAGACTCTCACTTTATAAATACTGATGTGCACTTAAAATTCCGAAGTTAAAAAAAATCTTTCCAAACAAAATAAATCTATGTTAGTTTTAGTAGTTGTTACTCTTTAGTGGATTTCATTTATTATAGTGAAATTACAGATCGATGTGTTGTTATCACTCTCACAATGCTCTTTTGCAATCGTTTTTGTTTTTTTTTTTTTTAATTTTATTATAATTTCAATCACACGAAATACACGAGGCACAAAAGCCAAATTCATTAAAAAAAATTACATTCCTTCTTTTTTATGAATAATATAATTTTGCAGATCAAGAGACCGCTCAAAGTCGAAATCTAAGTCAAAGTCCAAATCCAGATCTCGTTCTAGGTCCAAGGCTGAGAGGTCAAAGTCCAGGTCGCTGTCCAAGTCCAAAGCGAAGTCGCCCTCAAAGTGAGTTACTTATGGTTTAGAGATTTTCGCGCGAAATTGAAGAAAGAAAGACGAAAGCGAGTATTCTCTTTATTTCTTCAATGATTTAACTCGTTTTCTTTATTTTTGAAGGGAAAGGTCCAGCCGAGAACGTTCCAGAGGCGATAGATCGAGATCTCGATCGATGAGCAAACACAGCAAGAGCCGTAGCCGTTCTCATTCTCCAATGAATGGAGATAAATCACCAGATTCGAAGCAGAAGGACGATTGAACATAAAAGGGCGTTGAAAGTGGTTCTAAATCGAATTAAGATCATTTTCCTTATTTCTTTTTTATATATTGATTGCATTCAAGAAGCCAATTTTGTCTCAATATTTGGTTAATAAATTAGGGTAATGAAATTCCATCATTTAATTATCATTATAAACTTTCATATAGAATTTCTTCCACTTTATCACACATTTAATTGGATTATTATTCTGAAACTATGAATTCTGTTAAAGTAAATTAGTACTGCACCTAATTTGATGCTCTTGACTAAGTTTAAACTATAAACTAACTTTTGATTGAATTACTCTTAATTCAACAAAAGAAAGAGACCTACTTGTACGAGTCGCACGCATTTAGATATTTGAGGTATTTTTTTTAACCTTAAACGGACTCTACACAATTTTCGATGTAACGCCGTATATCATAGGAATTCCCCTATACTGGCTTTTTGTATATATTCCAGATAATTACAATAATTTAAGGGAATATTAATATGTAATGTGTATTAAATTTAGAGGTAAGTCTTAATAATAAAGACACCTAAGATGAACGTGATTTTTTGATTACTTTAGTATGTAGTACCTTCAACTCTTTAGTTTAAAGAACAGTTTAACTTAAATAATTTTTTTATTTGGTAAGACGAAAGTATATTTAGTGTTTAAATTTCCGGTTAAATAAAAAGAAGTATTTGATACTAAAAGAAGCATTTAGCTGCTTCAAATTCAGATGTAAATTGCAAAAATAGATTGAAAAAATTCGTGTCGCCCCTCTGCATTTTTTGCAATGTAAAAAAAGATGAGTATCCTCATATCCGGTGGCTTTACTACATAGTTGCATTGATGTTGCTAATATACATATACTCATATAGCATGTAGGATGGAATTGTGGAAGTGGTGGGTTCGTGGATAACTGAAACGTGTCGCACATGTATGACTCAGAATCCTTGACAACGCACTGACAACATTTGGGCACATGGGGCACAGATAAGCAGTTATGGTAGGGGAAACGACGCGGACGCCGTTTTCTGATTGGTTCTCTTCGCTACCGGCGTCGAGAACCCAGAGGGGCCAAGAAAAAAAGAAGGGGTATTAGTAGGTACAGAGAAACCGTTCGTTCGGGTCTCGGATCTTCGAAGCTACAACCAAACCACCTAACATCAGTCTGTTCAGTATATTTTCTTCTCTGCCCTTGAACGTTCGGTGTTCAGTCACAGCGTCCTTAGTAACAACTGACAGGTCAGTGTCTCATTTATTTACAACTACAAAAACGCCGGTATTCTTATCAAATGTCAAAACTTAAGACCTCTTTAATCGTTCTCGGGTTTTTGATCATTTCCGAGAAAGAAATAAGACCCGGACGCGAATCTCTTCGATCTCGCATCCAGTTTTTTTCTCATGGAGAGCATATATACATCAATATACATTTAAGAGCATTTTTGTAGCCTTTTTAGCCCATTGGAAGAATTGTAATTTGGAAATTCAAAAATTCAGGAGTGTAATATTCGAAAAGAATATGAAAAAAGTTTACAGTAAATTGCAAAAGGACCTTTATTGGTGTGATGTGATGTGAAGGCTTACAAAATGTATAAAACCGTTGTTGGAAGGGTGCGGCCAGTATTCAAATTTACACCTTCGCAAAATTATGAAAACTGCTCGTAATAATTTGTTTTATGTTTGTATGTAGATTTTTAAGTCTTTTGATGCATTTGATATGTAATTTGTAGATTTTTATACTCTTGAGATTGATTGAAAATGGTGGTTTAATGGATTGTTTTTTAGAAGTGTATCATGGTGGGATTAGTGCATATCGTGTATATGTTTTTAGGAGATTACTGAATCTCAGAGGGTAGATTTTGAATAAATTTGTTCTACAAATCAATTGCAAAGCTCATAATATATCAATTTTAAATTGCTCTCTTTAGAATCGTCCAATACAAAAATAAAAATTGAAAATTAATGACTAAAGTTGATCAAACAATTATATTACCCCAAAGATAAGCCCTTTGTTGATTAATTTTAATATTCAATTAAGTATTTCAATCATAATTTAATAACTTTTTACCATTAATTCATTATTTTTGAAAGAAAATCGAACTGATTTTACTGTAAAACAACTAAACTCTTGTTTCAACTTAATATCTGCGTTATAAAGTAAACATTGATTAACCAAATTATTGAAGAAGATTTTCTTTTGTTTACGTCTTTATGTGTCGAAATGAATCACAATCTTGAAAGAGTTCTTAAAATGCACGTGCACAGTGTCTGAGTCATTCATTAATTATGTATATATTGACTAAATGTCTGATATAAAACGAAAGTATTCATATTTAAACTCTGAAGAAGCCCTACTGTAAATCACAATAATTATCGTTATAATTAGAGGTTTTCTACATTAAAAACTTTTTCAAATTTGATTAAAAAATATTAACATAAAGGGCTTATATTTCTTTAGAATGAGACAAAAGGGCGTGGTTTTGACAGTTGCATTTGAAATCGTGTTTGGTATGCGAAAATTCTGACGTTATAAATTACTTGACATAAATATTTAACACGTTTGTAAATATACTTAAGGTTGGAACATTATTTCTACGTAAAACAGAATTGGGAAAAAATATTTTGTTCATTTCAATATTCAAGGTTTTAGGTATCATATATATTTATGAAATTCAATCAGGAATTTAAAATACCAAACGAGACAAAGATGTTGTTATTTTTTTTCACCAAACATTCGTTTTTTGGAATCACACAACAGAACAAATTTATTTTTTCTTCGTGAAACATAAGAAAAATGATTTAAAAACATTAAATAAAATTACAATAAGTGAAAGTGTCGTTTTATCTTTTGATGAAATCTACCATTTCATGTTTCGAGGTTCAAAGTTGAAACTATAAAATTACGTTAAGAGGTTTTTTTGTCAAATACAAGAATGAGTCAGAAATTCATTTTTCTAATTTAGTCAACTACTTTAAAATCAATTAAGGGGACTCTTCAAGGTACGTTAAGCTAACGAAGACACATTCCATGTAGAAATTGCTGAAATGCAAGAGTGTATAGAAATGCTTGATGCAATTAAATAAACTTCATCTGGCGTGTGATAATTATTGCTATCAACGCAGTAATTTTGCTGATATGATCTTATGAGGTGCAGAACTAGTTGGGATTAACTTATTACAAATTTTTACTATTTAATCACTTAAGTATAAGATGACACATTAGATAGAGTCTCATTAAAACATAAATCAACAAATTTCTATAAAAAGCAGTTTAAACATTTCTTTTACAATTCACAATTTCTAATCTAAACTCCATTTCAAAATCCAACTGCTTTTAGTCACCATCTGCTGCGCTCTTTCCATCATCTTCTGTCAAATTTTCATACAATTTATACGTATACGAAGGGTGTTGGCTGTCAGCGATGAAAAATTCCTCGCCTCTCATGAAGCGCTTCAGAAAATCAATTTTCAACCGAAATTAAACGAACAATCAATGAAAACACGACTAAGAAAAATTATTTTATCAATTAAAAAAAAAAACAAATTCGAAATTTCTATTATTATTCACTTTAAACTTCCACGATTTAAAAATTTCCTTTCGATTTTATCACTAGACTTTAAAATTGCATAATAGCTATTTTTCCAATTCCATTTCTTCAATTCCATCCGATAATTTATAGAACCCCATTTTTGTAGATGTCTCTAGATAATAAATTTACAATCTCGTCTGCCGTCCATCATTACTTAGCAATCGGGTTGCTTGCATGTCCTCGGTTCGATAGGCAAAAAGAGAACAAGAACAAGAACAAGTAGATCTCAGAAAATACGCATCAATTTACCTTTGCGAGGACGAATTTCGATGCGCAATTCATGTATTTAAGCGATTGGGATTTGGGATAACGTCGCTCATTAATTGCAAGCTATTAAATAAATTAAGGAATGATAATAAGCATAGGGTTTTCCCAAACAGTCACCACCCATCCAAGAACTAATCATGCCAAATAGTGTTTAACTTCACTGATCCAATGATAACTCGTGTTATCAGCGTGGTTTGGCCGTTGTCTTGAAATCTTGGGGATGTCCTTGATTCATCCATAACCAATGACCATGAAACCAGCGGATCTTTTTTTTTCTAATTGGGAGACAGGCGCAGAGGTTGTTCAGGGTTCGCGAAAACCACCCTTCCTACCACTTCTGACTACCCTCGACCCCTGGAGCTGCAATGCCAATCGATGAAACCGTCTGCTGCAAGCCGGCCGACCGCTCCCTTGGGTTACCATGCCCTACTGCTATACTCTATATCTATAGCATTATATACATATATAGAAAGATATATATATATA